>BOPP01000133.1:47822-215573 GCA_017312745.1 Gryllus bimaculatus
GAGAGCGAGGAGAGAGAGAGCGAGGAGAGAGAGAGCGAGGAGAGAGAGAGCGAGGAGAGAGAGGAAGGAGAGAGAGGAAGGAGAGAGAGGAAGGAGAGGGAGGAAGGAGAGAGAGACACTAATATTGGCAGAAAGTCAGAGGGCATAAGAAAAGAAAGAAGGATTAATTGCTTTCAGAAAACAATGATGAGTCAGCGAGCTAGAATTCAGTAAAATGTGGACTTTTTGGCCATGACAAAGAGAACTTTTTGACAAAGAGAAGAACATGTAAACAAATAAATATGTATTCAAGTCTTATATTAAGATTTTAATTTTATTTTTCAACACAATATCATGCTACTTCCAGTTGAAAAAAACACATACGTGTGAACGCACGTACACACAAACTTGATTTGTTTTAATGAACCTATATATGCGTGTATATGAGTTTATAATCACTATAAATTACAGAAACATTTTCCACTTTTTTACTATATGCAATCTGACACAAAAATTTACCAGTCTCTGATGTTATTTCCTAAAACACTGATTCTTGTCATTCCTTCACCTGCAAACAACCTTGTTTATAAAACACTTGCTTTAACAAATGTTGTACAACACTCATGTTGCATCATTACATTTATTATTATTATTTTTTAATATTTCTTTTTAATAAGAACAGGACTAGCAAATCATTTTTCCTTGTTTTATAGTGCACTTCTCATGTCTCATTCTGTAAGAAATACAATACACAGTATGCACTGTGCAATAATATAGGGAATCATGTCACTAATAACTAATTTAATTTTGAGTATTTTCTTTATCTCTCTCTCTCTTTAGTTACAAGTGTGTTAAGCTTCGAAGGTATTCACACAATATATTCTACTTCAAAATAAAATGTGAAAAACGGGGTAAGAGCATAAAGAAAAATCAAATACCTATCTGATAAAACAGTAAAATTATTACTGTAAAAACAAACATGCAATCAGGCGATTTTGACTCAACTCCTCACCTTGTATTAACTACAATAGCTGGATAAACAAATTATTAATAAAAACTGCATAGAGATCTCACCTGCACGCAGTAGCTATTGGAAGAAAGTAGGTGATAAAAAATTTTAAAGGAGCACCGTTAATATTCTCTTTCAAGACAGGCAGCATCCAACTCCGTTTGAATTCATAATTAGTTTCAGAGCCTGTAATCTAAAAACCAAAAGCACATAAATGAAGAAATTAAACATTATAAACAAAAAGTGGATCAAAGTTTTCAATTAATACCTGTAACGGAATGGCTGATAAAACTTTTTCAGGACCCATAGATTTAATTGCTCGCCCTACTGCATTTTCTAGTTCATTTCGAAATGAAAATTGCTCTGAATCACGTAACTCCCCAAGTGATTTCAAGCACGATTCCAGGAGACTATAACACGATTCACCTGTGAACTAAACAACCAATAGTTCATGAATATTTAATTATGAGAAAACAGATATTTACAAAAAAGAAGTGAACATCAATAAAAAAAACTTACTGCAAGAAACACACTTTTATTTTAAAACATACAGGCATTCTACTAAATTTTCTTGGTAATTAGCACATTATCATAGACTGTACTCTAATGGATTGATTGATTGTCAGTGATTCTGAGAGCGCCAATTAACAAGATTAGTATTCCCATAAATGTAGTGCATGTTTTTCCCATCAGGTGGCGGTAGTGATCTTCCACCACTGGATGGTGGGATCCACCATATATCTCCTACCGTTGACTAGCGTTTCTTTTCCCAAAAAGGTATTTCCCATCAGCAGGGCACCTCCCCAGCCGGGACTAGCTCTAAGCCCCCGGTTGGTTTTCTGGCATGTGTGGTAATGTAGTGCATGTTAGTGTAAGGGGTGTGGATAGGATAAGGAAGAGGAAGGAAATATTGTGCATAGTCCATGGCTCATTTGTTATGGTACTGCTCCGGCATTCGCCAGGTTTTGAACGGAAAAACCACAAAACTACCGATCAGAGCAGCCAATCCCTAGAATTCTCCTCCAGACAGCGACTGAACTGTACTCTAGCAACTGAAGAATTTAAAATGGTGTTCAGAAACTGCAGGGAACCTGCACAATGTATTTTGCTGAAGTAACACTAAATTATCAGTGTTTTAGAATTCCACTTACCCCACCCCACACTACTATTATTAAGAAACACAAGCTGCAGAAGATAATTTTCATAAAATCCTCCCCACAATCAACAAACAGCTGCCCTTATCACTCATTTTTAACCAACATTGTTGCTTCCTTCAAAAAGCACCAAATCACATATTTTTATAATTTGAGCATTAAAATAAACTAATTGAACCCTTGCGATTACACCACATATACGTAAGAGGCGTAGAAAGGCTACAAGTACTACTTATGACCTGTCTGGAAAATCAAACCCCCAAAAATGATGATTCATAGCATTCAGAATATATTCTTGACTAGTGAAACAACTAATGAAATGAGGAATATTTACGAATTCTGGATCAATAGAACCACTATTTATATCAAGAAGTAAACATTTTCTGAATTTTTTAATCAAAATTGTTTAATATTTACAAGATCTTAGCATATATGTTGTAGATTATAGTAAGCATTCCAACTTTACTTAAAAAATCTAACGCAGTTCATATAACTATAATCAGTGAAAAGTCATGGCAGAATAATGCACACTCACTTACAATTGCAATAAAAATAACTTACCCTTGAACTTAAAAAAAACTTGCTATCTTTGCGAACTATAACCTTTCACTCGCATGCTTTTAATAAATGATTTCAAATGGCACAACTAAATATTGAACTATGAAAATGACATAATGAGCATTCTATTAATTTTCAGATATTAAAATTTCATCTTTATATGATAAAATGAGTTAATAAGAGAACACAATGACACATTACCTTTTATTTCAAGAAACAAAACATGAAATTCAGTTGAGTAGAAAGCCTAAACTTCTTTCTAAATGAAAATTCTTAGCATTTTAAATAAAAATTTATTTTCAAAAGATTTGTTTTATTTCTTCTCTTCTGTGCTGTTGTAAAACAATAATTCATGGGTTCTCATTCAAGATATTAATCAAAATATTCAACTGTGGAAGTATACCGCAGATTACAGCTCCAGGTGTTTACACTATGCAAGGACTAGAACTCATTAGAAATAAAATATACCATTTGTCTGGTGGCAGTGTAGAGCGTATTCTTTGAATTCTCAGTGTATATACTTCCCAGTCCTTGCTGATGTTGTATATATTGTACACATTATACATATCAACATTGTTTCGTATATTCTCAGAATTCACAAGCCTACAAGACCTGAAAAGATTACTACATAAGACTTTGCCCCCCTTCCATTTTTGTTTGTTTGTTTAAAAAGATCAGTGTTTCAAAAAGGTCAGTAAAAACTATTAGTAAGGACAATATTAATAAGAATAGTTTGTGTTTTTTTTTACATTTTCCTCCTTTCCTCACATATACATTGAGATTTAACAACTTCAAAAAGAGCAGTTCTAGAATTCTTTAAGCAATCCAAAATCTATTCCGTATTTTCATTACATTTCAAGACAAGAATGCATTACAGCACACATGCATTCAACTGATGTCATTGCATTCTCCTCTGATACGCCTAGGGGTTTGAGTCCAAATGGTGGCAGGATTTCAATCACTAGTTAGATGGTGTCAAATTCCTCCCTGTTTATACCTCCAATTTACTTTATTCAATTTAGACTATCTTTTACTTTGACAACTTGCAGGTTATTTTCAAAATTTCCTTTACTGTAAAACTCACCTTTAGGATTCAATAAAGATTTTTATGCTCAGAAAAAAAAATTTAATTTGATAATTTGGATTTTTAATTTATTTTAATTGTTCCCATATGCAATCCATTTAGATTCTCTTATCTTGTATATGACTTATGTTTTGCTTCACTTTGCCAGAACAGGGTGGCAACTTATTTCCTGGAATAAAATCCCTAAATTTTCCAGTCTTATCAGTACATTTTTTATATTTTTCTGACAAGATTTGTAATTTTACACTAATTACAGAAAATCTTGAAGATACCTTGAGTAATTTGTCAGCTCTCTCATTTCACCATGACAAAGTACAAATACCATGACAAAGTACAAATTAACAATGTTTTCTCATCAAACAAACCCTGTACTAATTTCTTAAAGACCAATATCTAGTTTTAAAACACTCACAAAATATTCCTTGACTTCTAACAATTGTTGAACAAATTACCTGATTTTCTTAGAGCAAAGAAATTCCCTGATTTTTCCTGTTTGTCCAGAAAGTGGTAATCCTGCAGAATGATGTACATTTCTTGGAGTGTTTTGGCCTGTCATTTCTCAATGGTATTTTTTTCTACTTGACAATTTTATGGTAAGCTTTTACCCCCCACCAAGCTTTTTACATCTAATACATTTTTAATCTTAAGTAATTTTACTTAAATGTAACAATGTTTTAAGAGCATACTATCAATCTTTATATTTTTATTTATGTATTCTAGTGTGATCTTAAGTTTTAATTCAACCTTGTCATTCTATGTAAAATTTAACTTTAAATCTGTTCATTTTGCCCTAGGTGAGTACACTATTTAAGTTTTAAACTCCTTTTGATACATAACTTTTTTTAGTTATTAACTTCTATAACTTTTTATTAGAATCGTACTTGGTATTTGTTTTGTTTCAGTACTTGATAATGACAATGTGTTAAATTGTCAAAAGTTGTACGAGATTAGAACAAAAAATTTAAAAAATTGTTGTCATAACAAGTCTGAGTTAAAAATTTTTCATTTCTTCTTTTAGAGTAACTTTGAAAACTGTCTTTAAATAAAGGGATCTAAAGAAATGACAAAATATTTTTCAGACAGTTATTTTCATTCTCACAAATTGTCTTTATAACTTACCTCAAAAATAGCTCCTAAGAGATGAAGAACATATGGCCATGCAGTATTATATTGATACTTGAGTCCTGCTTCAGCACAATGAATTACTTTCTGTATCATAGGTTTATACAATTTAAACTTATCAGGAGCGCAAGCTTCCTTCATTGCACTTTCTAATACAGTTTCCATTGCAAGAGTGGCATTACTCATGATTTCATTCCTCTCTGAGAGCCATAAATTTGTAGCAACACCAAACAATCGAGGCAAATTTGCACACCACAAGTTCAAATCAAGCCTGTTACAAAATATCAAAGATATATTATCTGTGTAGAGATTACAATTAACTGAACATCAATAGCACATCAGTACAATTACAACAATGAATACCGCAAAATTCACGAATTATATCCAAAAAAGGTGGATAAAAGATTTTGGATAAGGGAGGTATAGCTTAGAAGCAAGTTTTGGACTTCAGCCAGATGTAGTGCACATTAGCCAACATTAGGTTAAGTATGTTATAGTGACAAAGAATAGCAAATATAATGTGATAAACAGAAATCAGACTATTGGTGGGAAGTTTCTAAGGCTAGCGAAAGATGTGTAGATTCTTGATCCACTATGACAGTCGCATATTTCTATTTATGTGATATTTAATCTCAATGTATGGCATAGTTGTCATTTTGCTGAATATATCCAAGTTGGGGTGAGCAGTGAGGCTATGAAGTTTATACGAAACAACCTTTACTATTTCTACTGCATTGCATAGTTTCAAGTGTATTTACATTACAAAATACTTCTTGCAAACACACAACACACCCTACTCTCAGATAATCACCATAGTTTAGCCAGTGCCATATTAGTAACTTGTGCAATAGCTATATGACAATGCTATAGCTCATTACCATTCAAACAGCTTTATCCAATTTGAATTAACAGACAATTAACCACGTGAATTCACAGGCTAATTCACATATATCACAAACTTTAACCATAACATATATGTTACTGGAAAACCAACTTTAAGAGTAATATATAAATTTACCTAGCTAGATTGACATATGCTTCTTGCATAACAGCAAGCCAAGCCAATGTTGGTTGCATATCAGTAGCAGCCGGTTGGTAATCAAATAAAGCAGAAATGAGCTGAGCATTTAATTCTCCTGACAGGGAAGTAGCAGGTGGTCTTGAAAGAAACAGGCCATGTAGTGCCTGCATGCCACATGAGAGAACCAACACATTTCCCAAAGTCATTGCTTTGAGAATGCCCTCACATGCTTGCTGAAAGAAAGAAATTTATCATTATGCCATTGATTTACATTATTATTAAGAAATTACAATTGTTTTATCACAAAAAAGGCAGTATCTGAAAAATAATGTACTTTAATACACCTAAAATATGGACAGTCAATTTTAGGAGAGGAAAAAATTAAAAATTTAATGACAAATTGTACATATTTATAAACCACGTTTGGGGATTTTATAAGTAAATGTCATTGTACATTGAAACTTCATTTCCGCAACAATACTGGATAGAATTTTTCTGCCTGTTATACTTTTCAGGGGGACAGAATAGTCATATAAACATCCTGCAGACATACCCAAGTGGTCCTAACACAGTAAATGACCTCAAATAAGTACCTCAAATATAACCAAAAATAAGTACCAGTAAATACCTCGAATACCATTTTGATTTTAGAGCTTGACTATATAATTTAAAATAGTTACTGTTAACACCAAATCGCACATACTTTCATCTGTGACTTTGGAAATGTTCCCAATATCTCTTTGAGGAGAACCATCATGTGAAGCATTGTGGTTGAACCTCCCAGAGAGCTCCCAGATTCCAATTGATGAATGCAAAATTTTGCAGCATGAACAGCAGCTGGGTGGTAAGAAGGTGCATTTTCTTCCATTACTCTGCTGCCCTTCAAAATTACACACACTGCATGTTGGGCTGCCTTACGCACCTGTACAAAAATATAAAATTTCTATATTATTATAAATGTCCACTCTAGAGTTCAGAGAGAAGATCAAAATATAATTTCATATAGAAAATGTCATGCCACATTCAATTTTCCATAAATTACTATCGAAAAAATTTGAAGACTTTTGGATATATGAGATAAACTTAAAACAGTCTGTTATTCCTAGATTTTGGTACGCTTAACACAAAATTTTCTTCTTCTAAACATTCTTTAACACATTTGATCTTGAGAGTTGTGCTTCCATACATATCACTTAGAAACTGATTACCTTTTGTGATTTCATTTTTCCTCTCTAAATGTGTATGAATTTAATTGTCATTTGATAAGATATGGATGATAGTAGACTTGACATGATACTTTAAACATAAAACGATACAAATCTTGAAATGGTAAATTATCACAGCACAACAAGGAAAGAAATTTTGAACATCATTAACAATGTACGCCAGTACAAATAACTAATCGCTTTCAGGAAAGAATTGAATTGAATTTGTCTTCTTTTACGTGGCGAGACTCGGGCCATTAGGCCCGCTCTTCTGTCTGAATTGCATGTACTTACAACAAACATACATTGTACATTAGTGTAGACAGTAGAAGCTCACATTGGCAATTGTCCTATGACCTAGTAGTAACATGACAGAGCATATTCTAGGTACTTATGAATGTCAGATGATTATACACTGTCAAGGAAGATAAATGTAGAAGAATATATGACATACATTCATGAAACATAGCAAAATGAAGTTGAATATCAGATATGTCCTGAGGATCACAAGGAATGTCCTCAAACAGACAATTGCGTTACATTATTTTTATGATCATTCATAAGTCATGAAACTCGTAAACTACTAATGAAACAATATTAGAGTGCATTCCTTTTTAATTATTACAACAAGATTTACAATCTTAAAGTATGTATTATTACACAAAGCAACCAATGCATTAGTTATTTATGTGAAATTTTAATTTATTATGTAAATAATAAAAAGGACTGTGTTTGATCAACATTGATTGATTATTCTTTTGTCATGTCAAATTATTATTATAGAAATGTAGCACAGACAATGCTATTCCCAATTCTTAATAAAGTTTAAACAAATATTTCTACACTTTACTAATCTAGAATCGTTCAAAAGATTGGTGGTAACTTTTTAATAGAAACTGATGTGGTAAGAGTCTTAAGCAAACTTTATAAAACTGCATTTTAAATTAATATTCAGCACTTTGAAATCTTTATACTAATTCATTTCATTTACTAATTTGAACTAACATCCTAACTTCAATAATTTGAATGTTGATAATTTGAATTACTCCGTAACTTGAAAGATTCTGTCATTTCTTAGAAAGAACGCTACTGATGGCTTAAAGGAAAGTATGATTCAAAACTTGTGGACAGCGTTGAATTGAATCTACTCAATTTTCTCCTCCATTGCCCCAGCTTCTCGTTTTCTTGCCCTTTGAAAACTGTTTCCTGCCATTTTTACGTTCCTTGTATGCTCTGGCTACACATACAATTTCCTAAAATCTATTAGTTTTCCGATCTGTTCTACACCTTTATTATTGAAATTACAGACATCTTTTTTAATTTAATGCAATATTTTACAATATTACTTGATGTCATTTAATTTTGGAAATATTGGTAGTTTCCAGATAATTTTGAGTTAAATTGTGGCAATTTTTCAGAAATATGTAAACACAATTTTCTGAGAAAAAGGTTTTGATTTTACTTTTTAAACTTTTTGTAAGGAAGGAGCACAATATACTGGAATATTTGGCTAAATTTTCATTAAAACTTTTAAATTTTTAATAAAGTATGAATTTATTATGAATGCTATTGAGCATTTTAACTGTTGTATGATCTGGTGAGGTGTAATGGTTATCATGCAAGAAGTAGGAAATTTTACGTTTACGAGTTCACATTCCACCTCAGGCAAATATATTTGCAGGTTGAGATCACTTGCAAAGCCACGTTGCCTGCTTAGAAACAAGTTGTTACAAGATGAAACATGTACACACGAGTGGCTCTGAAGTTAATAACAAATTTTCCTTCTCTGATCACATTTTTAGTTACCAATTTCTTGAAATCCAAGCTAAGAAGATACAAAATACATTCTGTTGGTCTGCTGCCCAAACCAAAGCAATCCCTGCCAAATCAGTTTTAGATTTATCTAAATCTCAAAGTATGAAGTCCATATATAAATATTGTTTAGATGCAGACAAAATATTTTGGGATTCAGTACTAAGAAAATAGGTTACTACAAATTAATTCTTTATAAAGTAGATTTTAAAGAAGTTTCATTTTAAAAATCTATATGTATCATTGTTCTAACCATTTTTCCATTATTTTGTCGAACTCAGAAAAAATGTTATTGTTTAATAACATAAGTATTATTGAAGTCTGTTTCTTTCATTGAAACCCTTAATCATAACAGCATTGGTAAGTATCAAAATTTGTTTAGTCCTGAAACTTCAAAGCACTCTCCGGAAAAATTACAGAAATGGAATTAGAACAATAAGGTTCTACATAAGTGATGTGTTAAAATAAAGTGAAGTGAAGATATCCAGTACTGGCCGTGAAAACATATGCAATAAGAGTATGAATGAGTGATATATTTTCATGGGTTCAGCTAGCATTAAAATATTATTTAACCATTACAATAATTCAAAAAAGTGTGCGCTGTTTCACTAGCTTCAAACATCTTTGTCACAAACTTTGCAATTGGATTTGTTGAAAAAAATTACAATTTAAGTGAAACTGTAAAATCATAGCATCCTTACATGGAGAATAATTTCACTTCTTAAACAAGATTTTACATGAAAAAAGGGAAGACATCCAAGGGATAATTGGTCATTTCATATACCATTCCCAAAATTCAGTTAAATAGAGTGATAATTCAGGATCGAACCACTACCACACAAGGGTTAAATAACAGATGTCAAATTGACAGTCGTCACCAACACTTCATTTCGCGATGCTTGTGCGTTGTTAGCCTCGAGGGAAGTAACATAACATTATAATATATTTTCTCAAGACTTTCCAAAAAGCGTTTTTGGCGTAAAAAGAAATTCACAAATCTTGTTCTAAATGTTCGGTTAAAAATTGCTTTAGCTTGGCACATTTGAAATATATTTTTATAGTCAGTGGTTTTGAAAGTATATGAAGATACAATATAACTTTGGTTCAAGAAATTGGAAAATTATGATGAATTTTTATTGCAAAGTGACTTCTTTACATGCACAATTGCAAGTCAATAGCGAAGCTCTTTGGCCTTTGTAATGTTTGCATAAAACATAAATATTTCCAATGGAAAATTACCAATATGTTTTTGTTAAAAAGGACATGTGTAACCCCTCTCTTCACCATTCTCCCAAACAAAGTGCCCAAACTTAAGTTTGACTGAAAATTCAAGTGTCAAACATATCAGAAGTAGAAGGAATTCCCAAAAATAGTTGTTGTACTTTGCAATTCATAATAATGATAAATTAAACATACAAATTTGCCTGATTGAGCACATACTTCATAACCATGTTATATTACATTAATATTGAACATTACCTTTGGCTTCGAGTGTATAGTGAAAGATAATACTGAATCAAATGCATGAATTGTTGATGAATTAGACCAAACTGCTGCATCTTGAGCCCTCAGCAATACAGATAAGCACCCGATCAACTGTACAAACGCAGAGTTATATGAGTGATTAACTTGAAAAAAGAAAAATGTAATAAGAAAGCAACTAGCAGTCTAGCAGTCTAGCTGAATTGCAAAATTATACTTACGTGTCTAAGAATAACATTATTGGATGATGTTGCAAACTGACCCAGTAAATCAATAAATGTTTTTGAAACTTCTGAAAACTTTAATCTCAAGATATTTTCTGGCACAGCCTTTAGCCCCATTCCAAGAAGAGATAAAACAGCAGTAATGCAGTCCACATTTTCACTCCCTTGCAAAGTGGTCATCTTTAAAATCATGTAACATATACAATTAGTACCTGTTTCAATCATAACATTTGGCAGTATAAGAGATAAACAACTGTACATAAACTTTGATTTCCCATTGGAAAAACGAGTACGAGTCGAAGTGTACAAAAAGAAACGGTAAACTGTCTTATTACATCAGTGTCTATGACACTTATGTCATTAAAAACTAATGAATATTGACAATAAACCATCTGTCATCTCCACAAACACTCACCAAAGCTGCAAAGTATTCGGTTGCTGTCTCTTTCCCACCGTTTGTTTTAATTACTTCTGTAACTGCAGCTAGCACTGCTAACATTTCCTTGTGTAGAGCAGATTTAGAATCAAATCCTTTAAGTAATCTGCAACCACCACCCAAAGAAAATGCTTTTATCCATTTCAGTTTTTAACCTTTCACTAACTTTAAATAAAAATTGTAAAATAGAAATGATTTAAAGGAAATAGTTTAAATTGCTCTAATTTGAGAGGATAACAATGCTTTTTACCATAATTTGGTAAAAATAAAAAGTTTTCACAATTCCTAATAATGTTACAAACTGAATCATTATTTGAAATTATGTAATGACAATCCTGAAAACCAATCACTACGTTCCAAACTTTCAGAGGAATAGAGAGCAAATTTGATACACCTTTCTGATTTAATACCTTGAATCTAACTCATAAATAAATAAAAATTATACTTACTTATTAAAGGATATATTTGAACATTCACTCCAGTCGCTAGCAAAAGTATTGAATGTTTTGAAGGTACCAATGGAACCACTCCCTAAAGATGCTACTTCTTCTTCTTCATTTCTAATCTCACATTTCATAAAAGCATTATGTTTTTGCAGAGCTTCTGATGTAAGGTTGCTTTTACCAGCTAAACACAGAGATAACATTGTCAAAAGTTGGAAGTTAATCAAATGCATAAATACCCCTCCCCCTAAGGATTGCTTATGCCTCACATGACATTAAAATCATTTTACCCAATTCAAAAGAAACTAGAAATGGATACACAATCCAAATGTAATTTCAAGACTTTAAATAACAGAATTCATCAAAAATGTCGTTCATCAGAAATGTTTCTGTTTTTAAAAGCAAGTGCAATGTTTCTTGTAAAAATTGTTTCCATTACTGCTTGTGAATTAAAAATATGAAGAAAAAAATCACAGAAAAATCTATTGGGAAAGTAGCTCACAATAATATGTACTCATCAGGAAGTTATTCCTAACTACTAACGCCTTTGCACCCCTCCAGAAAATTGAACTTCTCGAATGACAACTCAAATTGTTTCATTTTGACAAATATTCCAGAAAACTGTCAATAAGATTCTTACAAATTAAATATCCGTTATGGATCAATACTTACGCGTATGTTCTTGAAAAAATCTTGATTTTGCAGCATCTCTATTGATTTTTGTTTCGGGGTTACAGCTAGAACTTTGCCCTTTTCGCCAACGTTTCCCTTTTCCTTTCACACGAGTACGAAATTTTCCCATCACTGCAAGTTATTCGTCTTTTCAATAACTTATCTTCAAATAATCACAAAATATAAGCAGGCACAATCACAGATCAAATCCAAACACCAATCCCCAAACTTCACTGAATAACACTACCACACGCAAAACCCTCTAGTAGATACAAAATTTCGTGAACGGTGGGGAATAAGAAGCTCCTGTGCAGCTGGGATGAACACGTGCTCGAGATGAAGTTACATCGAAACCGCTTGGCAACGCTAGTGTCGTTCACGAAAAAGTTGGTTGGGGATGAACAGACGAAGAGTTCCTTCCATCATAATTATAGCCAAAATAATACGTATAAATAGCATAGTAAAAATAGCCCCACACAATAGACATATAATATTATATGAGGATTATATGTGTATACGCCAGACAAACTTAGAGGGTCTTATCCTTTAACCTGTCCCAGTTCACAAATCAACTCACGACGCAATAACCACTGGTTATTAACCAGCACGAAGAACGACAGTCAACCCGAAATAAGAATATTTTCGTACACCGTGAGAGGAACTCGCGGGATCGAGGGCATTCGTTGTTTGAATGACCCTAAACTTCAATAATACAGAATGTCCTTAAAAAGTCCCCAATTTTTAATGTATTAATCATAGTACATAATTCGAAGATATAAAAAAATATACACAGTTATTTATATTATTAATTATATTATTATGTTATTATATTAAACAAAAAAATTGACATTTCATGTGCTAAATTCAGATTTTGATGGTTGAATTGGATGGATTGATGGATGGAATGATGGATGATTCAAAATTCAAGCCACGAGTTTAAAATGTTATCCGTTACTCTATAATGACATTTTGAAGTAAAAAAGTTATAGTATTTAAAGTTACAAGTTACCATCAGTTGAAATTCCGATTAAAAATAAAAAAAAATTACTTTTTTATCAAAAATATTTTTAATATTTTTGCTAAGTTTTATATTATTTATTTTTCGTAAAACACTGTGTGACCTATTACGGGGAGAAGTATGTTCAGTGCACGTTTTCTTAATTCTGGGATCCCTATCCTGAGCCATATACAGTGAAATCTGTCTAAACCGGAACATGTACAAGCCCTAACAGCCAAATTTCCCCCGAGAAAGAATGGAATTTTACTCAGCATAAAACGGAACCTCGCCAACGCGGAAACGGAACGTTTTTTCATGTCCTGTTGGAACAAAGTCTTTGTAAATCGGAATTCCTGTGAAATTAAAGCAATTGGCAGAGAGACACGAGATGTTCTTAATAAAATGAATCCATCTGCTAGTTTGCTTTAAATTCTCTATCCCTAAGCCAGCCGCACATTCAGCTGTCGAGGCAGAATTCGACCTTGGGGTCACTTGCCTCTCAAGGCGTAAGCCGTCCCCTCTCTCGCGACTCTGAGCGTGGAAAGGTGCACGGGCATTGCTTCTAATCACGCGTGTCGCTGCCCCTTGAAAATCATAACCCCTCGACCAGATACGCGTTGTTCAAGGCCGTGCGAGCGTCATTTATTGATGATTTCTTACATAAATAGTCATGTGTTAATGTATTTTGATAATTATAATAAGCCATGTAATTTACTACTTTCAGGACAGATACGTCAATATCACAAGAATCATAAAATGGACTACCTTGCACAAAACGGAAATCTCCCCAAACCGGATATTGTGTTCCGAACGATTCCGGCTTAGACTTTACTATACCAGTTGAAGACTGAATACAGATGAAAATGAGCATTTTTGTCAAGACGTTTTTTGATAAGAAAATATTCGCGCTGGTGTAATAAAAACTATTTGCAAAGGCAAATCAGCTATAGATTTGGACTCTATTCATCGTGCTCTTCGTAAAGGAATTGACTTCCTACCGCGACAAAACGGAAAACGATCATTTCAATAACTATATTTCCCACTGAATTCCAGAACACGTGCACAGATAGTGAACTTACATTTATGAGAATGTAAAGAAAAACACTCTTACATTCGTTCAGAGAATCAGGGAAACTGGACGAAAAACCTGATCGAGATGGGCGTCATTGACCCAAGGTTTCAAAGACTTTTGGGACCATTCGTTACGATACAATGATCACAAATGTCTTGATAACCCTTGTACAGAAGTAAACAGTTGATTTGGCGAGCTGCGTAATATTTGGGCTAACCTCATACAAATAAAGTCATGAAAATTCAAAAAATCTTAATGGTTCTTATTTTTTAATAACAAAACTCGGTATATATTGCCCTGCTCCCTCTTTTTCTAGCTCTCTCACTATCTCTTTTGTTCCCTCCCTTCATCACTGTCCTCTCCCTTGTTCCCCCTCTCTCCTCTCCATCCCGCATCATCTCTCATGTCATCCTCGGCTTCGCTCTGCGTCACACGGCAACAATGTCCAGCCACAATGAAGCCTAGGTGGATTGGGAATTGCATTAACCTAAACGACATATTGTGCTGCAGCACCATCTAATGGAGTTACAACAAAATGAACAGCATAAAAACTTTCTCCACGGAAAAATTTTGAAAAGGGCGCGCCCGCAGCCTATAATAAGCCGCACGCGATGCCCGCGGAACGACGGAGGAATACAACGTAAAAACAGTCAGACAGGAGAGGGGTTGACGCGCACTGCCCCTACACGGAAGGCGTGTGCATAAATAGGCGAGCCCACGATCCGTCATCCTCTTTCGTTCCCGTTCGCCGACCCAGCAGCACTCCCATCAGTTCTTGACCCCCGATCCAGCAACAACTTCGCTGAGTAACTAGGTAGGAGTGTTGTATGTCAGACAGACGCCTAGATAGACGTCCGCGAACGTCGTTATAATTTTTCAGGAAGAAAGTTTTTTTCACACAAGACGCGAGGAGTTAATCCAGTCTACCAGTTATTGTGGAACTGGGGACAGAACAATGGGGAAATAGGACGTGCTGAGAGCGAGTAAATTTCAATCAGTGGCAAAATTCGGGACAGTGCGAGAACTATGTGCTTCAGTGCGGTGCAAGGAACATTCGCCCGCGAGCGTAAACAGAAACGTCAAGGGGGTCAAAGCAAACGAGGTCGAAAGGAGCCTGGAAAAGAAGACCGGAAGCCAACGGAGAAGGCGACGCGGAAGACGACGCAAGAGGGCAGCGAGAAGTCACCGGCGACCCAGGGCCCGCGATCGGCTGCGCAGAGGCCGAGGCGCGCGAAGGTCGAGTATTGGAGCACGGAGGACGCAGTGGCAAGAGGTAAGAGCGCAAACGCCGAAAATTAGGTCAAATTCACGACGACCTGGGAGAACTTGTTAACCAGGAAATTGTGAACGAAATAAGCATACAGGAGGCATTAGAGTATCATTCAGAGATTCTTGCCATTTTAAAAGCACTATTGACTACGAAACTATAAAAAAATCCATATTAATTTATGTTGACGCGGCAACCGCGAAATTGTAATGCGGTGCATCTGCACACATTTTTTTAGTAAAGTTATTTGTATGAAGTGTTAAATTGTATATTATGACCCTGGTTAATGCAAATAGGAATTGTAGCAAATTTAATTAGAGTAACAAAGGGAATTCCCAGTGATCATTCGTGCGAATAGTTTAACGATTTATTTTGACTCCATTGAGGAATTTATTATTAAACACTGTTTAGTTGATTTGTGTGTTCTTGTTTTGGATGTTCTCTCAACATCCTAAAAGATCCCCCTGTCCTGAGGTATAAGAAGCTCACAAGAGCACGATATATGCGAGATTCTCCATCAGGCTATTTTGGTCATTACTAGCTGGGGGAAGCATTCTTCAGAATATATGTATAAACGTCATTAATTCGCTCATAAGACAATTTAAGTAAATTTTATCTAATAAAATAATTGGATATTCTGAATGGCTGAGCCGCAATAAGCATTCAAAAGTTGGTTTGAAAAATAGGCTTTCTAGGCAAAACTTTGCATTCCAGAAACTTAGACACACTCCAGAAACATGCTTAATATTTGCAAAAGAAATTAGTACAGTTTACAAAGAAATATTATTCCAGAAATAAAAATGCAATAAAATTGTGCAAATTGAGTCTTTCCAGTTTTTGGCAAGAATTTGCCAGTACTGAACTCACTTTGTTTTTGTTTTTGGCGCGACTTTAAATTGTCGCTGGAGTATACATACAAAAGATATCTAAAATGTCCTCCTCTTTGATGCACAACTAGTCACGTTGTAATACTGAGATGTTTCAAGATCTCACGTGTGCTAATTGTCATAAGCCCACGCGCCCCGAAGTTCTCCCTACCCCATCCCCCCGTCACGTTAGCTGCCGGCTGACCCGAAGACTCATAAAACACGACAAAAGGAGACAATGTCACCCTTTCCAAAGCCCCCCTCTGGGACTCCCTCTTCCAAAAGCAAAGAACCTTCGTCAAACCGTGTTCCGCGCACATGACACTTACGATAATGCAAAAACTCGGATTAGCTTTGTCTCGCAAATGTTCCCTCACTAATCCTTTGGGACGAGCTGCAATTCTTCACCCAGAGCGTCGGCTCCCAGCAGATTTCCCTCCGGCCACCCTTCGTCAACAGTTGCTAAACAATGACAACCTATTGGAATGATCAGATTACGTAGGTCATCAATGTGGGAATTGGGCTGTCCACAAGCCCCATAGAATATTCTAGAAGTAGCTAATAGTGGCACAGGGCGACACACAAGTGACCAAAGAGCACTCACGCACAAGAGATGGAAACACAGGGCAGAGAAGGGTAGATGCTGTCTGAAAACCATCGAGAGAGGCTGTTTTTATTTTCATCAAGCAAAGACGCATTTCTTTGAAAAATTTCCCGATTTGTAACTATTTGAAATCGCAACAAGAAGGCTACAAAGTTTTCGCTCCACCGTATGATTCTCTGGAACCGATGTATTATTTAGAACTGTTGTCAAGCGATATAACCACGTCAACGGAATTTATTCCGTTCTGCGGACGAAAGACAGAAGTCTGAAAAGCTCCCGTCGCAGTGAGCTTCCTGCCGCAACGTGCATTCCTAAGCGGATAGTGACCAGCTCCAGCCAGCGAGAAAACACACACATTTATCATCGGTACAAGCGCGAGAGCCTTCAATCGAGTCATCGGCGCGTGCAACAAACACAGGACCGATCCAGTGCAACGCAAGCCCGAGTCAGCCCTTCGACGTGCGACGGCGAATCCAGGACGGCGACGAGCAAATCTTTACAGCGAGATAACCCAAAATTTATCACCATTGGTCCCGGTCCAGAATTAAAAGATTGTAACGCTAGGGAACAACGAAGGGGATTGCGTAATTACAAAGTTATTAAATGTCCATGTAATAATATAGTATAATTTTGAATAAATGTGTGCCTGCTATTCTGACGGACAACTCTTAAACAATCAATTGAAAGTGTTTTTTAATTAATAAGTTAAGAGCATGCGCATAACCTCGACCTATACCGACTGACCCTTTGAGATCTCTAGAGCTGATGCAGATTGGTATCGCGCTTGGTGCCCACATGTAAAAACATTTATCGCGAGCGACCTGACATCCTCCACTATGTTCAACACTCACGTGTCTCGACACATTGTGGGACCCCGCTAGATTCGGTACGCACAAGTTACCGGCGTATTCTCAAGGACGGGTTCGCCACAGTACTAAAGCTGTTACTGACTCCCATACTTCCCGGTTACTCTCGATTTCGAAAAAAAACCATCACAAATTCACGTTACCAGAACAAATGTTTTCAAAATTTTACGTGCATTCTAGACTATTTCAATGTTTCCCAACATAAAAGTCAAGAGGAGAATGGTCGGGAGATCTTGGTGGCCAGTTTTGAGGTCCACCGCGACCGATCCATCTTTTCTTTCATACGGAGATAGTTTTGTACATTTCTTTTAAAATATAGCAGCGCTCCATCGTGCTGAAAATACACCGAGGAACGCAGTGCACGAACGAGAGGCACATCGTACATATGACGCATATTCGACAGTCTCAGAGTTTTTCGAAATAAACCGGAATGGTGTGCAGATTAATTTGCCGCACTTGAATCTGGCAGGCTGTTCGAATCCAGTTTTCGTGCGCTTGGCGAGCACCACTCACTTCTCTTCTACACTCCACAACATTACCCGTACGAATATCGCTAATAGAGGAAGAACTGACTGCATGTTTATGGAAGATTTGTTAATCAAAACAACTCGAAAAGTAAAGTTTTAATGTTTCGACGTTTCCTCTTCGGACACCTGCACATATCAACTGGCGGAAATAAATTATTGCGACACCCCGATTGCTTTATACAATTTATTCATCCAAACAGATACAGTTCATACAGGCAGAATACTACACATGGTTACATTGGCAGATTTATGTGAGACGCGCTCGTCCAGCACCAGAGAGTACCATGGACCCGAAAAGCCACATCAATACTGCGTGTACCCACCGCGAGCAGTACAAGTCCTGATTGAGGCCTGGCATCCATGTTCAGTTGGTGAATAGTGTCCTGAGGTTAACTGTTCCACGACTTCTGCACCGCCTCATGCAGCGTAGGCAGAATTGTTGGGAGAGTCGCAGAACAGATCAGCCGTAGGCAAATGTCAAAATGGTCAGGCTTCGGGGACAAATGCAGCGAGTATGCCGGTAAGGGCAGTTGATGAACATCGCGGATACCGTGTTGCGTAGCACGGTCAGTGAGAGGTGGGCATTGTCCTGCTGGAACTACCCACTACCCTCCATAGTTGCCCCTAGCGCACTACCCTCCCGTTGCAAGAAAGGTATCAGCACAGGCAGCACAAGGTGCTGGATGTAACCAGCGCTGGTCAATGATTCCTCCACGAACACCAAAGACGAACGCTTAACTTAAGACACCCCACACCATCACTCACGGGGTGGGCCCTACGTGACGTGGACGAACACACTCCGGATGCACGCGCTCGCCTGTGCGACGTCGCACACGCACACGACCATCACTGGCGTGCACGCGGAAGCGGCTCTCATCACTGAACACCACTGCACGCCATTCCATCTCTCAGCTGATCCGCACATAAATGGATATTTTATTTTTTTTAAATCCTTGACGAGCCAGTTTTCCCTTCAACCGATCATATAGTGAAACGAATAAAAGTCACGCGGGTAGCTCACTTGTCATGACGCGACCCCGTACACGATTCCCGGTCGGATCAGATTATAATGTGCACTTTCCTTGCAATGTCGCAGTATCTGTTACTGTGGGGCAAAGAAAGGTCACTTCTCAGGATGAGAAAACAAGACTACGGCGTAATATCTATATGCTAACCACACGAACCCCTTAATCTTAGCCGCAAATCCGGGACGCCCCGTCACAGGCTGCCAGTAAAGACAGTGAGCATTAAAAATAGAAATATGTTCAGAGGTAAAACACAGCCATAAAAAGTTTCGTTCTCAATTAACTACTTCCGGGTGTGCGATAACTTTCCTTCATTCCACATCCTCGCGATTCGCATTTGTTCGTCTAGGGCTGCTTACCAACACCCATCGTGACGGACGTCGCCGCGTCGCCGCACCTGCGAGCTACGTGCTCAGGGCACGCCCCGCCACCGAGGCGCAGGAAACAAAGCGGCGGAAACGTACATTTCTACAAAACGAACTCTGATTGTTGGAATGAAAACTCGACCAGCGACCCTCGATCTACGAGGACTAACCCAGCTCACAAGTCCTCGGGAACCTGTGAACTTTCCGCTAGGCAAACGACAGATCCCTTAATGGCTAACTTCGGGAGCGTACGGTCCAAGTCTGTCAGACTTTCAGTGCCGCCGATCACGGACCACCTTTGCCACAGCGCGGCTTGTAAAATGTGGTGTGCACAGCCAACTTCGAAGTTGGCGCGCGCTCTATACTGAGACACACACAGCAAGGCGCTACCCGCTCCATCAAACATCGAGCTCCGTGAGCGGGTCTGGGGCAGCCTCAGCCACTAGTATGTAATAGGCGGCCCGGCACCCGAACAGCAGAAGAGTTTGTGACCGAGTTGTGAGTGCCGAAATGTCCATTATTGTGACAGCTACGCCACCCGCACCAAGTTCTTTGTTATTCTCGTTTGCAGCCCTGGACTTGGTACTTTCTTTCTGACAAGTGGAACTTCTGGTGTATTTCTTGTATAATCGGGGAGAGATTTTGATTGTAACGCCTGTTAAGCAAAATAAACTGTTTATATTGAAACCTATACCTCTATACTTATTCATACATTTCAATATGTTGGAGCTTAAGTCAAGCGATTCACTGCGAGAATAGAGATGAGAGAAGTCCAGAATGACGTCACAACGTTTGGCGCGGAAGTGTTGGGCGGCAACCTCTGCTGTACGCCTAATTCATAAAGAATTACTAACTTTTTGGCTATATTATGTGGTTGCCGAGGGACGTGCCTTTTATCACGTTGGTAATTTACAATTATATTTGCATTCTTTCGGTTTATTACCGTTCTGGCTTTGACGACAAATTGGGTTTAAAAAGCACTATTTTATCAACACACGTCGTCACTACCTTTTCTTTTTGAAAACGGTTCGAAGTAAATATTATCATGACCTTAGCGATGGTGTTAAAGTGATGCTTTATAATTAAAATAAATATATGAATCATTTGGTTCCATGTGCCCTTTCATCGGTTATGAAAAGTGCAAACGAATTTCGAGCCCCTGTGCTATTAGAGTCCCAGTGGCTCCCACATGTTTTTTATAAACTGTCAGCTTTTTAAATATTTATTTTAGAAAATTTAATTATTATTAATTAAGTAATTCATTATTAGTATTAATCGAGAGAAATATTACCTAAATTAAACTAATAATCTTTTGGAAAAATTCCAGAATATTCATAAGCACAGTCCCAAAAATTTTCGTAATTTTTCACGAACAGGAGAAACATTTAACACTGTGTTAACCAGAATTTAATAAAATTTAATTATTAATTTTTCAAAGTATTACTTGTAATATATGGCTATTTAAAAATATTTTAAAAAATGCACATTTTTTTAATTGCAGTTTCCTGTGCTGAATTCAAGTCTTTAGGGTTGAAATTCAATATTCAAGTCACGCGCATAAATTATTACTTATGATTTTAATATTAATTATTACGGAACGTATTTTCAACATCTTTTGCTTGGCAAGTTTTAATAAACATTTGATGCCATTTCTTACATTACAATTCGGGCACATAATAGCCCTGGTGGCAGAAGAAAACCATTCTTTTGGTGACCTACGGAATATTTGGGCTTAGCTTTTACATAAATTCAGTCTTTAGAAGATGGTTCAGCCATCTTGAAGTCTGAGTCTTGAAGATTCACAAACTTTTTGTGGCTCAGACACTATGATGCTGTGTTTGTAAAACACGTTCAGACAAGGTAAGTAAATGACAACTTATTTATTGAGAGATATGTTCTTTAATGACTTGTTTATATCATTGCGTAAATGTGGAAAATCTACATACTTTTTCACCTGAAACATCTAAGAATGACAGGAAAATTTTTAGAAGTTTGAATTGCGAAATACGAGGATAGGCAGAATTAACCTACACGTTGATTCATTTACTGTTTTCTCAAATTCACTAAAAAATATCGCCTTATCGCTAAAATCTTTTAACCTCAACTTATCTAACGTGTTGCAATACACTATTTGTAGTGCTGTCAATTCTTTGGAATACGTTTCGTCAAACTTCATGATTTCATAAGTCGTTTCTTTGTCACTCACGAACTCTAATTGTTCATTTGTTATTGCGCTATATATGAAATTTATAGCCTTTAAATTGCTCCCATCCCAATCTTCTTTCTCTGTACTTGTTTTTTACTTATAATGGCTGAATAAAATTTTTTTCAATTTTAAATACACAATAACAAGTTTCTTCCAATTTTCCATAATCCTCATCATGAAAAACAGATATTGTAACATCTGCTATTTTTCTTTCTTTCGAGTTTTCTTCCATTTTACTTCACAAATTTCTAAACCAAACTGCTTAAATAAAATAAGAACACATGGACTTACAAACTAGGTTTACTGATGTGTGTGCAGGCTACAACCATACAGCTCAAATTTCAGGACAAGAATCATCGAATGCATCGATATATACTCGAAATCATCGATATATACTCTCTGATCGAATGCGCATCGTGCGTATACTTATATACATACAGTCACTAGTTGCGTAGTAATCCTATAGATGTCAGTAAATACAAGTTCTCTAATATAAATGTACGTTAATATTCCAACATGGCCGAATATTTATTTTTTAGTCTACCGATTATTTTGAGAATGTCGTAGGAAGTAGTTTCGTGCGTAAAATTTTTGGGAAAATGTCTGATGCTGAATTTTATGGCTGAAGACCCTTACTGAGATCGACAGCAATTCTCAAAAAGTATTGGTTAAAGAGACTAGCCACTGTTACCGAATCGTTCACATTTCTATCGTATTCTTCTAAAACATTCTCTACATGGTTTCTAGATGATTTGATGGAACTTTCTACTATATTCCACATTGCTTTTGTTTTATTATTTGAGTTCAAAATATCCTGGTCGTATTTCATGATTTTAGCCTGCCGTATGACTTTTCTTAACAATGATTTGCATTTTTTGAAGTAGAGTAGGAAACTTTGAGATACGTCTTGATGCTTAGAAATTAAAGAAAGAATTCGTTTGTCTTTACATGATGTCCTAATTCCTTGTGTTATCCACAGGGGAAAGTAATTTTTAAAATGAAATGAAAGCGTTGGAAAAAAGAATTGTACTTATCGTTTGTATCAACAGTATTGTAAACCGCGCACCATGAGTCTTACAGCTTTGATGAATAATTTTATTTTACTTTTAGTAAATAATCTATTTATACGTGTATTATTTATTGTGTCAGTGTTCTCATTTCTTATATTGGTATGAATTTGTGCATCACTGTATCGTGAATCTTTCGTTTCAATTTCACATCCAGTAGTGGTTTTGTTAATTATTATTTGACCGATTGCCTTATTTGAATTTAGTGTAATTCCTAGAGGTACATATATTGTAATATATAAACTGAAGGAATGAATTAAATTGGGAAATTGCTCGTTCACGCAAGATTTAACCAGAAAATCAATGTTCAAATCTCCACATACAACAATGGTATATAACCACACCGTAAATTGATACATTTTCTAATTATTAATAGGCCCCATATACCTAGTCGGGCAATAGGCTGTCAGCGAAGGTAATGATACGAAAGCTCGCGAGGTCTCGGGTCGCTGCAAAATATAACAAAAACCTTCGTTTAATCATTTAACACATATTGTCATACGATTTACCTAGCAAAATAAAGTTTAAGTACTTTAAAAAAATCGTAATCAGAATTACATGCAGCGCGTCAAATTACAGTGTAACTTTTGCGGAATTTCGCATTTCTGGAATTGGACGTTTACGCACCCAAAATACCCAGTGGGTATTTTACCCACTCGGAATTTTTCGTGTGGGTACAGCTATCCACTACACCCACATTATTCTTAGAGCCTGCTTATTACAAGTATTCATTAAAAAAGGTGCACGTTATCGTTTATAATTAAAAAAAGAGGGAAGAAATTGCATTGCGAAATCCATCTCTGGCTCTAATGTCGGAGGTGAAGAGAGGTTCGAAAATAAGTTTAAATTTTGCAATTTTAAAATGTTTTTACAGATTTTAATGAAACTATACAATAATGAAATAAATAATTTCTATTAATGTCTTTTCTACAAATCCAGCGAAAAAGATGCTGGAATTTTCTAGAAAATTATGAAAATGTCAAAGGGACTTCAAGTTAAGTACCAAATAAAAATTTCTTAATGATGGCACAACTAGATCTTACTCTTGACATATTCACAAAGTTTAGGCTCAAAAATTTCAAATATGACACAATTGTGCGAGACACACACTTCTATCAAACAGGATTTTCGGTCAAAATAGGGAGCCAAATTGGGAGAACTAAATATTGAAAACTTGTATAACTAGCAGTACGGCAAAATGGCACAAACTTTCTCGTAATATGGATAGTGCTTTTCGTATTCTCTTGAGCCTGGGTAAGACCCTCTTCCAGGCTCCTACGTATCTAACGGCGCCTAAAAGTCTAGGATTTCTCGCGGTCCCTACCGCTCCTCTGAGACTTTTCTCGCGAAGCGTACTCTCACATTCCCCACACATCGCAAATGTCTCTCTTAGTCTTGTACCTTTACATATTTGTCCGTAGTGCGGTCCGCAAAGTCACAGAGGTGAAGCAGGACGGACACGCCGATGTTTCTCGGATGGACGACCGATTGTGAGCCCTGATAGGAATAAAAGGCAAAGACATGACAAATTGACGGCGCTCAAGGAGAATTAGTGTTCACGGCCAAATAAAGGCCGCTTAGAACGATTGTTACGAGAACCATTGTAATTGTTGGCACCGAGGTCAATTGTAACCTTTGATCACTTCTTGATGGTTCCATTGTTCGGCGTGTAGGGTTCTAGTTCCTCAGCTGTATACACAATTGTCTGCCAGTCCAAGCGACGGATTAGGGCATGGAGGGGGACTTGGAAGGTCAACACGTGCTTGCTTTATACGAGTTTCAAACTCACAGGCTTAGTGTCCAAGTACATTGGCTCACCCGTCTCACGACCTAATCATTTAACCATATTATTGTAAAAGTATTAAGGCCTCGCATCATAATAATTTGATTAAACCAATATAACTAAAACTGACATTTGTACGCCTCCCTTAATGTGCTTTGTAATAATGAAACTATAACTTTGTATTCAGTATTGAATCAGAACAACTTTGACATTATTCACTTCCACAGCAACAATGCAAACAAAGTTATTTTAGCATCAAATTCTTTCAAAACCACACTCGTTAATGAACTAGTTCCTCAAAATCAATGATATTTACAAATAATGTAGAACACAACACACAGCAGAAATATAGCAATCACATAAAAAGGTTTCTGGGGTGATTAGGGCCGCACGACGGGTATTGGTAGATTGGACGCGGAATGGTAGAATGGGACGTTGTCAAGGTCTTAGAACAAGGGACATTCCATTTTGAAATTTTAATACTCCGAGATCCACAGTGGCTAGAGGGTGCCGAGAATACCTATTTTCAGGCATAATTTCTCACCCCGGATTACAGAGTAGACAACGGCTTTCACTTAATGACCGAGAGTAGAGCCGTTTGCTTAGAGTTGTTAGTACTAAGAGACAAGCAGCTATATGAAATAGCCGTAGAAATCAACGGCGACGATCGTATTAGTTAGGATAGAGCGGCGAAATTTAGTTTTAATGGGCTATGGCATCAAAAGACCCTACTCGACGCTTCTCCTGGGCTCCTGACCCTAGACAACTGAAAAACCATGGCTTGGTCAGATGAGTCCCAATTTAGTTGCTAAGAGCTGATGCTAGTGTTCGAGTGTGGTGTAGACCCCACGAAGCCATGGTCACAAGTTGTCAACAACGCAGTGTGCAAGCTGGTGGTGGGTCCATAGCGGGGTGGGCTGTTTTCACATGGAATAGATTGGGCAGTAGCGTAACGAAATGAGAGCGGGCCCCCTTATCAAAGTGTATACAAAACAAGCCTTTTTTAGAGCCTTAAATAATAAAAATATCCTTTAACAAATTCATATCCATTACTCCATGATTACTACATGGACAATTGCAAAGCCTTATGCTCGCAATTATTACAATTGCAAAACCTTCAGTCCAAAAAGAGGCCCTTTTACCTGGGCCCGCCCCCACCGCGGGCCCTCTGGTCCAACTGAACTAATAATTGACTAAACATATTTATTTTCGGCTACTTGCAGCCATTCATGGACTTCATGTTCCCAAACAACAATAGAATTGTTATGGATGACAATGCACCGGGCCACGGTATTACTCGCAATTGATTTGAAGAACATTCTGGACAATTCGAGCGAATGATTTGGCCTCCCAGATCGCCCGGCATGTATCCGAGCAAAAATTAATGGGACATTATAGAGAGACCAGTGCGTGCACAAAATCCGGCAAGGGCAACACTTTCACAATTAGGGGCTCTAGAGGCAGCATGGCTCAATATTACTGCCTGTGACACGGACTGCCGACGACTACTCGAGTCCATGCCACGTCGAGTTGTTGCACTTCACCGCGCAAAAAGAGGTCCGATTTTAGAAGGTATCCATGACTATTGTCACCTTAGTGTAGTTACATGTATTATTTATGTTAAGGCAATAGGGTTTTATCAAAATAACGTGGACGTTTTTTCACATTGTTTGGTCAACAACTAACCGAATTGAAATATGACTTTAAGAATACTTGTATCTCTATTCCAGTGACATGCGATTTACACATGGCAGCCGTACACTGAAAGATAGGGGCTTCAGCTGTCAGCACACAATTCGACCTTGGGGTTGCGTGCCTCTCAAGGCATAGGCCGTAGGGGAATTCCGTTCCTCCTGAGTGGGAAGGTGTACGGGCATGGCTTCTTTTCAAGCCTCTCACTACCCCTTGAAAATCATAAACCCCTCGGCCAGATACGCACTGTTCAAGGCCATGCAAGGGAATCAAAACGTCATTGTACTTTGGGCTGTGACACATTGTGCGTTGAGAGTCAGCAAGCAGTCTGAATGCAGCCACTAAGCAGTGAGGTGGTGTCCATTTTTATGAGTTTAAGGAACGTTGAAAAAAAGCATAAAACTCTTAACATTAGTTATAGAAGCAAGAGAAACTCAGAAGATGTGAATGAAGAATGTTTAATTATTGGTAATTTGGTTATTGGTAATTAATTATTATTAATTTATTGGTAATTTCTTCCATAAATATATCATTTGTTACTGTATTTTAATAACTATAATACACTCATGTAATTTACTACTTTCAGGACAGAAATATCAATATCACGTCATAAAATGGAAACCTTCCTAAACTGGAATATTTTTTGTCTCGGTCGATTCCAGCTTAGGCAGATTTTACTGTAAGTATTCAGAATTACAGCCCTACAGTCATCTCTGGGAGGTAATTGGCTGGAAAGACGGTGCAGATCATCTTCCCCAGAAAATTTGATGTACTTTCATGGAAAAACTATGTTCATGCCAGTGTCACAATAATTCTATATGGAGGTGCTTCATTTGTTATTTACACACTTACGAAGATTCATATCATCAAATTGTGAAATTGGGAAAGGAAAACTTTCTGAAGAAGATTCTTGGGATTTGTTCAGACTACTATGTAAGCAAAGATGGTCTTCTCATTACACATTAATTAGTCGATTCATACTCACCTCTCCTTCCTTCCTCAAAATATGCATAAAAAAAAGCCCCTTGCAAGTTAAAATATTCAATAAGCAAATTCAAGTTCCATTCAATAAATAAATATTATTGAGATTCTGCATTAAAACAAGAAGAAAGAACATCCTAACTCCAAAAAGATGTCCTCTGAGTACAGTTCTGGCACAAACCTGCATAGGGGTGATATACTATTGCTGAAGAACAAGCAATTATTGCCAAAACTGTAATGGCATGCCTAACGCTAAAACATTTGTCTGGTATTACACAGTAACTATTCACAGAGACAAGATGATACAGTTGGACATAAATATTTTGCAATGTGATGTGTGATTAACACAATAAACTCAAAAAACCAAAAAAATGGGTTAGGTCACTTTTGAGCAAAAAAAAAACTCAAATCATATGACAAACTAACACAACTAAGAGCAAAGCGGGGTAAAGACAGATAGGTGGAGTCCCATTTACAATTTGGAGAGTTTTTAGACATTCTTCCATGGGCCTGGAAGAGGGCAACACAAAGGTTATGACTAGCAGCAAATCATTTTCACTCCAGCGCGTTATTCAATAACACTTTGTTTAGTTGAAAGATAGCATGCTGACAATGGCATTTTCCATGTCACAAGGCCACAAGAACAGTGAGCTATAAATATTAAAGCATAGCAGTGAATTTCAAGTCATGACTTTGTCCCGAGATTTTAATCCCATCGCACACATTTATGATGACTCATTAAACCCATAACCATAATCTGTATTCTTAACATTTACGGGCATTGTTTAACCTGTGTAAATATTTGGCAAACTATTCCACCAGTCACCTACATTGAATTTATTATTGCTGTAACAAATCATGATGCTGCTTTTCTTCATGCCAAAGGAGCACCAACAAGATTCTATATAGATAGAATAATTAGTCTCAATCATCAAAGAAAGCATTGGAAGAGAATTAATGTGAAAACAAAGTTAAAGAGAATTTGAAATATGAGAAAGGAAGAATTAAATAGAGGTGACAACAGAATAAATCAAAGCAATATTCTAAATGATAAATTACAATTAGGACTCAGACTTTTAGGTATGTACATTTTTTCGCCTCTTAATCTTGAGCATTGGAAGTTAAATGGAAATTCAAGTAGCACCCCATAGTTTCCCTAAAAATAATTATTTTTGATGCCACAAATGTTCTTACACATTTTCCTAAATTTTATATGAATAAATTAATATTTTGTATATTTTTTAAGTTTAATACTTTTTCATTTTTGGATATATGGTGAAAGACGTACCAGATTGGAATGGAATGATTTGTCTCACATTCCATATTACTATGGAACCTCTTCAGATTGAGGGTATTGAGTCCGGTTCATGACCTGTCAAATCTTCTTAGGGCCTTTTCTAACACTGCTATTGATTGAAGCAATTAAACAAATTCCTGCCGTATACTATTAATCAAAATGAAATCTTTCAAATGAGGCATAAGGTTTCACTTATATAAAATGGGAGCATTGTAGTCAACTCTGAACTTTGAAAACCTGTGAAAACCGGTGATATTACATGTTACAAATATGTAAGATTGACATCCTGCTATGTTAAACGTACATTTTAAATTTACATGTGACTGTTCCATGATAATAGTCAAAGCTTCTAGATAGAAAACTTTAATTCAACCTTTGTTGCCCGTTGCAATAGTTCTTCATTCTCTAATTAGTTACTGAAAACTAGGCGAGTAATTTTGTAGTTTTTTCATGCACGGAAAGCTACCTTCTTTTTGGGACATTTGTGTTACTTTAAGCACCATTTTTCTTTTTAGCACCTACGATCCTAGCTGTTCTAATTAGACTGATGGAAATTTAATATCTTACAGTTCATTTTGATGTTTTAATACAAATATTTTCATTCTTTTAACACATATTTTTCACTTTTTAAGCACATAAAAAATAAATATTTTCTGGTTTTTAGCACCCTCAAGTCTGAGCCCTTATAATAACATTCAAGAGAATCTGTAAAAATGTATAAATCTTCTCCACAAATAAATAGCGCAGTATTTTGGATAGTCTGCATTTTGAACTTGTGCAATCCAAGTGATTCGTAAAAAGCTTTAATTGATTGCATCATGTCAATAACAAAATCAAGAGATAAATACAACAATAATATACTCTCCACATTAATAATATACTTTGGGGTAAGTATAATGGAGATAACTCTTGAAGAGAAAAAGGTTTGAAATAGATTAATTTAAAATTAAAGCCTTTCATATAATGTGATAATTGGAGCAGAAAGGTATAATTAAAATCATAAAGCAGAAATGCATTGTTTATATATTTTAACTATCACTTCAGAACTGATGTATATACACAAGTTTTATGCACATACCCACAGTTTCTCACATAAAATTATAATTTCTAAAACGCTACAATTCTAAAATTATTTTTGCATTGCATTTCCAGTGCATCGTTTAATGATGTTATACACTCACAATCAAACAGCTACATATTGTGGTCCCCTAACAATTTCTACAGGAATAAAAATACACATTTCTCTACCTGGAGCACATCAATTAAAGACAAGAATATGAAAATACATCTTAGAATTTCAATATACATGCCATAAATAGCAAAATGACAACTTTTTAATTCATTGAATGGGCTTTAATAATATTGTTTTAAAAGCTAACAAGGAAATTGAATTTCAGGGCAAAAATAAAAGCATCAAAATAAGTAGTAGACAACTTACATCAGATTTAATAATTTATATCACCCACTGAAATATCATACATAATGACTATATAATATTTTAACATTGAATCCCATTTGTAAGTTTCTTTTTACAAAATATAAATTACAATAAAACAATTTCAGTACAAAATTCTTCTGAGATCTCTCCCAGAAATGGCAGAAAAGTCAAGATAATACATAAAGAGATAGATATTTTACTAAAATTGGTAATCTCTTTTCATCCAGCATTCCTATCACAATTTTGCCTAGAATTTATGATACATGTCAATTCACTTCATTTATTTCTGATACCAAGATCAGAATTATGTAAGATATTCCTACTAAAATTAAGAATATTTTAATGCAAAAATATTCGGAAATGCAGATTAATCACAATGCAATTAATATGTAGTGAAATACATGTAACAAACCTTCACAAAAAGTGTGTAATTTTGTTAATTTTTGTTTTTATCTTATCTGTTTCAAGATCAACAAAAATAAAAATGTTGAACAAGAGTGCATGTAATGTTCATTTCAGCAGGTATCAGTGAAACATTTTGTTGGTAGGAACATTCCCCTTTACACAAAGAATTCTTGTCAAATCCATCAGATTTTGCCAAACGAAGTGTTAACAAAATATATGGTGTGGCAAACACTTCTACTGAGCACCCCAGTATGTCATATTTCTAAACAAAATGTACATTTAAAAATTTCATAAACTGTATTCAAAAATGCACTGCAATATGTAGGATGCTATCCTAACTGTCTTGCATATCAAATTGAATAAATACTATAGAATATATTGTTTACCAGTCATTGTATATTTGTTCAAAGGCATTCACCTCTTGAAACTGTCATATATCTATTTCGACATCACTTGTGTCATCAGAACTTTCTGTTGAAGGCATATGTTCATCTCCCATCAGAAGAGCAGTGGGGAGGCTTGAGGTTACACTACCTAATTGAGTATAAACACCCAACACCTGCACAGTGCTGTTTGCTAAGGAGTTTAAGGTTTGTTGAGGTTCCAACCTGGTCAGGGGAGCATCCGAACTGGATCCTGCTGATGCTAATTGGAGTTGAAGATTTTGCAACTCTGGTATTAGTGGACGCACCTGGAATGCAAATAATACATTATTCAAATGCAATACAAAAACACTTTGTGACCTTGCATTATTTTTTATTCAGTGACCAGTCAAAGACCATAATGTGTAAAAAACCGCTAGTATTCTAAATTACAAAAGAAGTAAACATTTAATTTGCAAATGAAACACAGATTTTCCATTATAATTTTTCCTTTAACAATTGGTTTCCCTTTGTCCTTCCTCGTCTGCCTGCTACTTTGTTTCACTTTACCATAAAACTCAACTTTTACAGTCCCTGAATGTTACTCCCAAGAAAAATATTTTTTTTGTTACAATTTAATTTTCATTTCAAGAAATTCCATGCTAAATCTGACGCTACAATTCCCAGTATTTTGATAGTTCCTGTACACTGCAAGGAATATAACAAACTAAAGTAAAGTTAAAAAAGCTGAATTTTAATTAAAGTTCACTCTTTCCTGTGATTGAGAATTAAAATGCACTTGAGACTGAAAACATTAAGAGATCAGCAAATGAAACCTCACTTCAGAAGAATTTAAAAACTTAGGAAATGACATTTTTTAATACACTAAACAAATTCAAATTGCCAACCTGAGAATTCATCACAAAGAAAAGAATTGAAGAAAATTAAATTGTCCCAAAGTTTTAATTTTCATTCAAAGTTGACAAAATTTCACCCCTGAAATGTTGAAAAGTCATCTTTATAATATCGTAGTTGAAGTGAAAACTGTGTTCACCTTTTCACAGTCCTAGCTGCAGTCAAAGGAAAAAAAAATCCTTTTATTTTAATTAAACAAGAATTTCAACTGTACCAGAGAACAACAAAAGTTATTAGTTTCAAAAGTTAGGAAGGTTTTCAGTGTAATCTGTATAAAATCTGATTTTGTTTTACACAGTGCTGAGTATTGTCTCCTCATTTATTTGGACAGTTGGTTGAAAATTTCATGCAAATATTAATTTTTTAACCTCCAATACCAAATACGCCTCCAACAAATAATAAACTACATGTTGGGGCACGGATAATACAAGTATTGTTCAATCAATCAGTAAAAATGAATAGTGCATTTCATGGGAAGCGAAGACACAGTCTGTGTATACTTACTTTATTTCAAACATTTATGAATGCACACAGTTATTTTTTTAACTACTGTTGAAGAATAATTTTTCTAACAGATGCAATATTATAACTGCTGATGGCACAGACTTTCCCGTAATAGTTTTCTATATCCATTGGTCTTGGCTAGCTATTCGGACTTGCCACATACTCCTGCCACCTCCCATCTATCGCCATCTAAAGTACATTATTTATTATTTTCTCAATTATTCAACTTCCTAACAGTAGAATCGAATTATTACTTTAAAAATATCAAAGAACACTTTAAGCTACTTCCAAATTTCAGTTTTCATTGAAAAAGTTGGAGCTATTTTTAAGAAAATGGCATTGCTTCAGAGATCTTTCTAAAAGATTATATTTCTGTAATTTTTGGAAAAAAAATAATACACACAATTAATTCTGTTGTCTTAAACAGTGCAATTAGCACTATCTGTTGGAAAGGTTTGAAGAAAAAAAGAGTTGTTTTAGAGAAATAGTTTGAGTGTTTCTGTATATGCGGAATTTTGAGCTCATTTTCACAGAAAAAATCCATCAACAACTGAATCAACTGAATATGTGTTTCAACTATATCCTACAGCTCAATTTATAATAACAGGTGATTATAATATATCTAGAGTGAAATGGATAAATGATGTTAATGGCAACAGTAATTGTACCTTGATAACTCAAATTATATTCAACAAATTGATATGATACTCTTAAGCATTTAAATATTAATCGAATAAATACAATAAGTAATTTGAGTAATAAAATTCTTGATTTGGTATTTGTTCAGAACCAATCATCTGTAGTTCAAAAATATGAAAACTACTTAGTAGCTATTGATAATTATCATCCGGCACTAGAAAATTATTTAAATATTGATCAAAACATTTCTCCAATGATTTCATTTGAATATACATATAATTTTGAACAAGCTAATCTCTATTTGATAAATAAAGAGTTGTTGAATTTCAATTGGTTTCAAATATTTTCAGATAATTCATTTGATACATCAGTTTATACTTATTATAATACTCTATATGAAATCATAGGTAAGTATGTTACAATTAAACTAATATCATCACCTTATCCCACCTGGTATTCGCGGAATTTTACACATATGTTAAACTTAAAATCACAAGCTCACTCAAGATATAAATCAACTTTTGAAGATGATATTATATATTTTGTATTTTAAATTGTTGTGCCACGTGGTTGGCCGACATAGTTAAACATGGGAGGGGGGAGTAAATTTCTATTTATTTCAATTATGAGAACAAGCTGAAAATGTATTTGAAATGTGTCTCAAAATTTCAAGTGACAAAAAATTAACATTACCTAAATTATGGACATACTTTGGTTCTCAACATTTCATCCGCAACATTATCCTTAACACATAATATGAAATGCATGTTAAAAATGCATAAATAAAATTATTTTGGTCCCAAAATTCATACAAATATAGATCATCCATCATGACAACAAAACAATATAAAAAAATTCAATGCCTTTAATCTAGTTTGTCCTTTTGTTTTTTTAATAGTACATTCGTGTTGTTGACTACTAACTTTCATATTTTTATTCTAAATTTTGCCGTTTGATGTATGTTAACTATTGTTAATCATAAGACTAAATTTATCTGTAGCCAATATAATTCAGTATTGTATTTTTGGGTGTGATAATTATCTAAACATAAAAGTTGACTGAAACAATTTGTATAGTTACCAAGTTTATATGAGTAATTTTAATTTTAGGTGTCAGCAATTAATTATTAGTGTGTAAATGGATGTGAAAATTACTCCTAAGACTGTCACGGAACATTAAACAATTTTTTAAAAACATTTACGCACCTATTACAGCGAAATTATGTCTATCATTAATAGGTATAGAGTATGTGTATCCAAGAGTTTGGACGACCTAGGATGTACAAATGAGATGAAAATGTTCATTAAAATGCAACCAGGGAGCAAGCCTGTTGGGCTAAGCCATATCGAACAAATCCGCGAGACCGTAATGAACTAAATGATATAGTTAAAGAATATGAAAGGGAGTTAGCGAAACGGATTCGCAATATGCTAGTCCCGCATTTCTCGAGAAAGAAGGGCGGATCGGCAAGAATGGTCGTGGACTATAGGGCCTTGAATGAAAACACGGAAAAGGTGCATTTTCCCATGCCAAATTTTGTCAACGCACTCGAGTATTTGTCGGACGCGCGGTTGTCTATAGTTCTAGATTTGGCTAGCGGGTTTTTACAAATATTTCGCCGAGGACTCAAGAAAGTCCATCGCGTTCATAACCGAGGATCACACGCGAGAATTCCGGAGTACAAATTTCGGCTTGACAATTGCACCGTTCTTTTTTGCAAAACTGATGAGACGAGTTTTGGGAAAAACCGGAAAAGATGTAGCTTTCAATTTCTTTGATGATACGATAATATTTGCTAAAACGTCGTCGGAGAATGCGAAAGCTGATAGTGGTTCTCGAGTTGCTAAAAAACGGCGGTTTAACATTAAACTTAAAGAAATGTAAGTTTGGGATGTGTAAAGTCAAATTTTTAGGTTATATTGTTGGAGAGGGTCAGTTGCGTCCTGATCCCGGAAAGATCCAAGCTATTAAGTTTGCATTAGTCACTGATTGTCAGGCACTCATTCATTTGAACGCGAGGAGGACTAAACAGTCGCAATGGGTGCGATGGTTCGGGATTACAGCCAAATTCGATTTTCTATTGTGCCCAGAAGCGGGACGCGGATGCAACACGTGGACTCGTTGTCCCGCGCCCCGTTGATGGACGAAAATGCGCAAACCGACGAGAGCTTTAATGTTTTTCACATTAGTACTCGCGAAGAAGAGATACAACTCTTCCTGAGCGTTGATCCGGAGGTGAAACGGAAGCTTGAAATCCTCCAAAAGTGCCAGTCACGGAGGAGCAAAGTCGAGAGTGCCGAGGACAAAGGTTAGGAGCTGAATTACGGGATTATGTATAGGGTTGTGGTAATCAATGGTAAGACTCGGGCTTTATTTGTAGTTCCGCGTGCTATGAAAAAAGTCTATCGTTATTCGAAACCATGATATGTGTAGCCATGGTGGGGTAGACCCGCCCGACGCTCGAATCCTTGAGAATTTTTACTTTCCAAAATTTACGAAATTTTCCATTTTAGAGGCATTACGTAGTGTCGACGCGAAGACAACAGAAGCCTGGATGCAGAAATTTGTCGACCGATACGGTGCGCCGGTGCGGTACAGCTTCATATCCCAACGTTTCCGAGATTTCTCTTCGAAACACGGGATCAAACACGCTAAATTCGAGTCTGCACCCGCAAGCCAACGGGCAGGTCGAAAGGCTAAACGGGACGATTTTGCCGGCCTTGCGCGCGAGTTTGGGAAACGGTGACGGGTCGAGATAGGATAAATGACTTCCCGGCCTAGAGCGCGATATGAACACTTCAATATCGCAGACGACGGGAGTGACCCCGTTCGAAGCAATAAGCAATTGACGGTTATTTTCCGAAGCGAAATGCTGGACTGTCACAAGAGTTAACGGAGGTAAGCGAAACTTATAGAATTCCCCAAGATGTACAGCGCGAAATCAAGGATAAAATTGAGCTTGAGCAGCAACGATGTGATAAGTCACGGTTGAAAAATGTCAGGTATAATGTGGGAGACATTGTTTTCTTTAAATCTAACCCAATAGCAACTGGAGAGTCCACTAAGCTCCAACCGAAGTATAAAGGACCCATGGTAATTACGATAATCCTCCCGAGTGACACCTACGTCGTTGAGATTAGGCGGGGATCAGGATGGTAGGTCCGCAACAACTGCGCATGCGAGTCAGCTCAAGATTTAGCGTGGAAGTAATTGTGATGACGGTAACGATGAGGAGGAAAAATCAGATGCGGAAACGTGTGGCGATATTGGGAATTTAGCGGATGAGTCAGTTGAGCCTAAAGGCGAGATGCGGGGTCAAAGTCGCGTTGAGCCACCACATGGCTGTGACAAAGTCGTGCGAAAGGGTTTTCGAGACCCTACCGTCCCAGATAGGCTTAAATACGGAATTACATAAATAGAGACTACGTTAGATTGATATTATTTCAGTTCAGTCAAATTGTTCAATTATTTGTTTTACACTTTGAATTCGTTTATTTAGCAACTGACGATACTGACCAAAATTATCTAATTCTTAATGATAAAAAAAGTTGATTTTGATCATATTGAAATAACACAAATTGAAGTTGCTAGACATTGAAAATTTAAAGGTTTCATGTTTGCCAGGCCCTGATGGTATACCTAGAATATTACTGAAATATTGGATTACAAATATTACTCCCATTCTACATTATTTGTTCACAAAATCTTTACAGGAAGGAGTTTTTCCCTAAATCTGAAAAATTAGTTTTGTTACCTAAATTCTTAAAAATGGTGATCATGCAAATATCAAGAACAATAGACCTATTTCTAAAATGGGCATCATAGCTAAATTATTCAGGTCTATTATTGCTAATAAATTATGTGCATCTTTAAATACTTTCCTAATTGATTTACAACATGGATTCAGAAAAAGATGTCCACAGTTACCAACTTATTGAGAATCCAACTCTATTTGCTTGAAAATTTAGAACAAAATAATCAAGTTGATGTCATTCACAGAGATTTCTCTAAACTTTTGATTAGTAAATCATTTTATTTTACTTAAAACGCTAGAGGATATTGGCGTGAAGGGCTCTCTCTTGATATACTTTAATAAATAAATAATACTTAAATAAAAATCAAGTATTTCAAAAGATATTTATATATTGTCAGGTGCGCCACAAGTGTCACATTCAGGACCTTTACTATTTTTAATTTCTGTAAATGATGTAAATAAAGTATTACAAAACTCTGCGTGTTTACTCTACATGGATGATTTAAAATTACATTGTGTTATTGACTCATATTGCAATCTTTTGCAGTTTGATTTGAATTTATTTATGAAATTGTGTGCTGCAAAACACATGATATTGAAGGTAGCAAAATGTAATTTGCAGTTGTTCACTAGATCAAAAAATGTGATTGATTTCAACTATGAAATAGAAAATTTTATAATAGAAAGAGTTTCAAACTTTGATGATTTGGGTGTAACTTTGGATTCAAATCTCACATTTAACACTTAACATTTACTTATTGAATCAATTATAATTAAATCCAACCAAATATTGGGATTTGTAAAATGCTGAACTACTGATTTTAATGATATTCAAACTATTAAAACTCTTTATATTTCTCTTATAAGATTAATTTTGCTATATGCAATTCCAGCATAGTCAACCCATTATGAAGACAATATCACCTCACTTGAAACTGTTCAACTTAAATTTTTCATTTATATGGCATATGAACTAAATTTACTATCTCCTAAGACATCTCACGAAGTCTTGATTTTGCTGATTGAGATCTTATAGAGAATTCTTCAACCTGCTTTTTATATCTAGTCTCATTAATCGCAACATAAATGCTGATAAAGTATATTCAGTAATCAAATGGAATACCCCTGCTCCTGAATTGCTTACAAATTTGGATGAATTGTTTGATATTCCATTTGCTCACAAAAATTATTATTGTTGTTATTATTATTGTCATTTCCTGATTTTGAGGATTTATCATTTAGTGAAGAGCAACCAAAATATCAACATATTCTTATCTCCATATACTTTTAAATGTTTCTTAAAGAGTTTATTGTTAAATGATTTTCATTGATTCTATCTGCAATATTGTACATTTATTTATTCCTTTATTTTGTACCTTACATATTATCTGCATTATCTTTACATACATTGTTACTCAAATAAACAAATAACGAACAATTAAAACTTCAGTGCAATAAAAGCATTGGTGGTGAATTTGTACGATGGGAACAAAGCACAATAAAAATTGAAAGTTTAGGTATCTTAGAACACACTGGCGTAAATCAATGTAGTATCTACACATTTAAAAAATTTAACATTATTTTGTGTGATTAAATCAAATTTTGAGTATTTTATGCAATAATAGCGTTAAATGCCTAAAACTCTTCTTGCAGCCACATCATGTTTTACACTACACCTCAGACTCGCAGAATATTGAGTGTGTACATTAAAAGAATAAACTTAAGATCATACAACACAGCATAGATTTTCCTGTAATAGTATAATATTTACCAATAAATACACTGAAGTAAAAATTAAAAATAATACTTTATGATTAGTTTGTTTCTGGTTCATCACAAAATCATAGAGAATAAACACAAATGAATAACAGCAACTGTTTAGGTTCTGAGGCCAAACAATAGCTCACAAATTTGTGTAAGTAGCGAAAAGAGAAGAATAATGTAACTTCAATAATGCAGTTTAGTGGAAAGTAAAAATAACAAAGTATGTTTGAGCAACTTGATAACTTAGAAAGAAACCTTCAACATTTTCATGTTTGCATTGAAGATGCATGTTTTCATAATAAAAATGAGGTTCTTTAATAAGCGATTGTTTCACAAAAAACTCTCACAAATAAATGAGTTGACTGATGCAAATAATAAAGATTCTTCTACCTTCACAAAACATATAGTGAATAATCTGTATTGCATTCAATATACGAGTACAATATTCTCAACAAAAAAATTACTTTTCAACTCTGAGCATATTTACATTCACACTATACATTTCTTCCTGTATTCATGCACAAGAATATGTTCTTAAAACAAAAAAAATGTACTATATTTTATTTAGGGTTTATTTAAAACATTATTAATGATTCAAGGAAGATCTGCAACAATTGTAGGGGCATCACCTTGCTGTCGACACCATCTAGGTTGTAAGCAATAATGATGAGGAACACCTCAATGAAGTATGCGAAAAGAGCAATGTTCATAGACAAAAGAAGAGAAAGGGATCTACCAATTTTCGTAAATTTATTGATAATGAAAAGACACTAACAAAGTAAACAGGCAGAAATGCTGGGAAACAGGAGAAAATCCCAAATCACTTGCTCAAGTTTATACAAGTACACAAGAATTAAAATAACGTTCAGAAACAAAATCAACAACTAGCAGTAGCTTAAGATAAGGATGTTTATTAGTACCCTTCCTCTTGAATCACCACAGTGAGAAATTGATAAAAAAGTGCACTAGGGAAATTAGACAAAAAGGTAGATACAATCTCGCATTATCATAATGGATTCTGAAAATGATTTACGAAGGGCAGTTTTTCAATTGACAAAAGTGAACCAAGAATACTCCATGGCAATAACAAAAAGACACATTAGAAAACAAAAGTTACAGCAATACAAAGCAAAGAACAAAGGAGAGCCAAAATTGTAGTAAATGGAAAATAACTGGAACAAGTAAATATGTTCTCATAACTCAAGTATTAGAAGTGTAGTCAACCAAACTTGGGAGGACATAGAAAAGACATACTTAAATAGCTATAATAGAATTTGCAGAACAATTAAAGAGGCACATTAGTAGAGACAGGGACCCAAAAACGACAAGATAAAACCGCTAAACTTAGAATCATGGGTAATGAAAGAAAAAGGCAAGTAAAAACTACAGACAACATATATGAGAATCCTCAGACTTCTTCAGAATCACAACAAATGTCACACTGAGAAATAAGGATATTGGAAAGATACTGTAAAAACAAGATGTAGAATAAATGGAACATTCTCAAAAGAAATGGATGGGTCACTTGAGAAGAAAGAACAAGAGACTGATTTTGAAGTAAAACCAAAGAGTGAGACCACAAAAGAAATGGCAACAACAAGAACACTTCGAAGACTAATAGTTAGCAAGAATACTGCTGGTAGACTAATAGAAGCAGTTTGTAAAACCTAATTTCTAGTTTCTTTCATTATGCACATATACAAGGCAATATTTCTAACCTACCCCCAAAAAAGAAATATGGGCAATCTCACAGAACACATTTTTGACATCTTTTAATTAATTTTTTATTTAGAACATTTAATGGATACTATCTCAATTATCCTACATTATCTGTATACTAATCAATTAGAATATATTAAATAGTAAAAGGAATGAATGCTACGTACTGTGTATCCCTGTGCTACCATGTCATCCCATCCCCTCTCCCTCAATGTGTTCTGCCTCGCCATGCTTCTTTCTTGTCCCACCCTTCGAGTTCCAACCTGTCCCTCCTCACACTGTCCCACCCTGGTCTGTAACGTTTGCTATGATCATCGTTGCATACTCACAGTTGACTTCTTGTTAACAATTTTGATCTCAATTACTACTCAAAGGGTAACATCAATATTACAATGAATCAGAAATCATTTAGTACAAAGTATTATAGATTTAAAAAACATTAATGTATATAGATAATTTTCCTCTCACTTTCCAAAACACTAAAAGAGGGCAAAAAACCTAAACGAGTGCAAACTTAAATTTTATTGCATGGTGTAGGAAAGGGGGTAAAAGTAACATTTACAACATTTCATGCAGACATAACCTTTCACTAGTTTTGAAGTCATGAGTACAAAATTTCATTTACATCAAAATAAAACTGAAAAAATAAACAGTCTTATTTATATAAAAGAAAACGAGAATTTGAAAGAAAGTAGCCTCAATTATGCCCAACAAAATACTCTTCTCTTTAGAGAAAACCACACTAAAATCAGTTTTGCGATTCCTTGACATACAGACAGACAATATTGCAAAAATAATTGAACTGGTTTCTATATTATTAAAACAATCATGCGGTTACAAAAAGGCAGTTTTAATGAAATCACAGACACACCCATTTTATTTATAAACGAGCAATACAATATCAGAAACATTTTTATACCTAGTTACAAAATATACTTTCCATATCCATTAAAAAAGATCCTCCAATCCCACGATCATAATCGGGTGTGTTGTTTTACTGGAATAGTCTTATTTTCTGACCGTTCTAGGAATTCCAACTCCAAAATTTCAATTGTTTAGGTTAAAACATTCTTCTAAAGCTGTAGTTATTTGGAATTAAGGGAGAAGATATCCCCCCATCGCTTATGATTATAATTTTTTGTTATTTACACATGTATAACACATAAACTCACACTTAGCTCCACAGCAATCAATCTAAACAACGCTTTAAGAGCATGTCGATAGCTACAGCCACTAAAATGTTCGAGAGTCCATTAAAAATATTATAGCAGTCTGCTCTGTCTCCAGGTCCCATTTGTTCCCTTAGTTTATTTTGTCCCGACCTCCTCTTTGTCCCATTTTGCCCCCTTATTGAATTTTTCCAACTCTGTTCCCTTGACCCATTGTCTCCCCTTGACTCACGTTGTCCCATTTGTTCCCTTGCCCTCCTTACCCCGCTTTGTTCCCCTTTGTCCTTTTGATCCTTCGCACACTTCAATTATTTCAAAATGGTCCCAAGTCCCTGTACCAACAATTTTTCCAACAGAACATCAAGAGTTATGACAATTCTTAACTCATGAAAGTGTTAAATGTTTATTTTGAATAACGAGAAATAAAAAAAAACAACATTGTATGTAACACAACCTCTATTAGTCATTAAGGACTCTGCCAGTCGGTTAACAGCTCGACTTCGCTATTGCTCTGCCTTGCAGTCAACCTTTCGGCCTTGTCCTTAAAGACTACTCTTGTAACATACGTAACTATTATTTCAGTTAATGTTATAAAAAACAGGAACTTTTTAAATCAGCCTTTTGTGTGATCAATGTCACATTTAAATTCATATGACATGAAAATAACAATGAAAATTGATTCAATAATTTTTAATTTAATAGTGAATTTTTTTATTTTGAATTATTTATTTATAATCTGTATTTATGAATTAAAAAACAACAACAACCTGGTAAGTGTACAAATTTTCCAGTTTTATAAGGTAATAATGTTTTAATAATTTAAATTATTAATTAAATAATTTTTACTTTCTTGTGCCGAAGAAGCAACTTCGTAAGAAGAGAAAGTTGTGTAATGCTGCACGTATAAATAGCTAATCCCTGTTTTGTGGGTCCTTGATACCAAAAAACGATTGGCGGCAAAACGTGTCTGTGAACAATGCTTACAGCTAAATCGTTCAACCTTATTTCTCCAAAATTGATCTGGCTGATGTTGTGGGCCCTTGAATTTGAAATCAATATTTTAATTTTCAGGGGTACTTAACATGATGCCACTGGGACCCTTTCAATATCTTTAAAAAAATTATGCCATTGACTTCAATTCAATTTTGTTGTTGGATAGTCTATAGAACCTTTAAGAGAATGGCGCATGCCTCATGTTGGTTGAAAATTTTGATTTTTGAGAATTGCAAAAATTCAAAAGTTTTTCAGTGTCTTCCCACAACTAAAGTATTTAAAATAGAGACATTTTCCCTCAATAAACTCTGTTCCTTAAAGATAGATTTTGAAATAAGGGCTTATACAATATTGCGATAACTTGAGTATTTTCCATATGATTTTGCTTGAAATAAAGGCAATTTGAAATTTTTGCTTAAACATTTTTTTCTCAAAAACAGCTCCATCATTTTTAATAACATTTAATTTGAAGGAAGTCTGAAGGATGAGTTAAAAAATGGTGCAAGTTTCCTGTTGGTTGATTTTTTGAACATTTTTTTCAGCATCTTCCTACAACTACAATTATGAACATACAATTTTTTTCTTAATGAAATGTGTGTATCAAAATCAGATTTTCAAATATGGTCATGTTGAATTTTTCCAAAATATGAGTATTTTTGGAATAATTGGGCGTAAAAAGTTAGTTGCTTACTCTGAAAGTCCTACACTTCCCGATTGTAATTCTGGACGTGTTTTGAAGCAGTTGGAAGACTCGGGCCATTAGGCCCGCTCTTCCGTCTGACCACGCAAATTTCGCTACGCTCCTTTCACCAACTAGCAGAGGAAGGAGGTATTTCTTGGGTGAGAAACAGGAGATTTTGAATTTAGCTCAGAGGCGTCATTTAGGCATGAGGATCTTTTACATGGAAGTAAATCTACTAACATGGGACAGATGGCTTTACTTCCCCTCCGAAGGAAGGAGTACGATGGATTTTTTCGCCCTTAAAAATCCACGGCTTCGATCGGGTTTGAACCCGCCAACTTGGGTATACCAGTCCGATAGGCTAATTGTAACACCATCGCCGCCGCCAATGCGATGATAGATTAGATGATGAATGTGATGATAAGTTAGAATGTGTATATTATTTCATATTTTATATTTCTTTTTTCGTTTCTTACATTGGAGCTTTCGTTATAAGTTTACAAATTATGGTTTTTAAAACCTATTTCAAATGAATAAGAAATAAAGATTGCTAGTTTTCAGTCCCCCGCTCCCAATTTATGCAGTTTGATGCTATGTAAGTTAAAACTTATATATTATTTCATTTTAATATTTTTTTATTTATATTATATGCATGTTATTTCATTTTAAATTGCGTCTTTAATTGTATTAAATGTGAAAACGGATAGATGAGTGGTCATTGTTGGCTGTTGTTACATATTGTTGAAACGCCGCTGACAACAAAAGGCAATAACGACAGCTACTTTCATATAATCCTTTTATATATTTATCAAATATTAGAATACAATAGTGTATAATAATTAGTATTATATATTTTTCGATCTATTTGTGTACCAACGCTATCAGTACCATATTATTTATTAACTTTTAATTATTTTGCTTTCTCGCATTCTGCTTATTTTTTGTACTAAATGTTTTACAATTTTAAGGGAAAAAAAGAGAGAGAGATAGAGATTAGAGAGAGAGAGAGAGGGAGAGAGAGAGAGGGAGAGAGAGAGAGGGAGAGAGAGAGGGAGAGAGAGAGGAGAGGTGGAATGAGAGAGAGAGAGAGAGATATGTGGTATAAATAGTATTACTTAATCAATACTAATGGCAGAAAGTACGTACTAGTTTAGCACCACTAGTTTGAGTTGCTTTATTTATATTCCCTTCCCCCCCCCCCCCCCAGCACAAACTTTCCATTCTATTTCCATGTTTTCTGTTTTTGCAACAACCCTGACAATGACTATGCATATATACTACTAGTACCTTATGCCCTCCTGGACGATGGGGATTCCGACAACCTCTGCATCGGCACTCAACACAGGCTTTGCTCTCCACATAGCAAGGACAGCGCTGACCGCAGCAAGTCAGTTTCCCAGGGGTGGGAGTGGCGTTGCCACATCGACAGCCTTTGCGTTTGTTCCCAGTACCTGTATTTGTTTTGCCACCACTACTGCAATTACTGCTGCCAGTTGACTTAAATAATGGCACTCTCTGTGATGGTTTCTTAAAGCTCCCTGAGTTCACCTGAGATCACACAATAATGTCAATTATTCTACTTCAATATAAACATTTTATTAAGTTGTCAAAGATATACTCATTTCAATTAATACATACTTTCAAACGCTGTAATGCGAATTAGATAAACAGAAATAGCAAACAAAATACAAGTTAAACACCAAAAAATAAGATATTTGTCTACCTTTACATGGAAACAGTAATACAATTAGAAATAGTACCTAAAACATTCTTAACTGCAATAAAATACTGAAAATTCTCACTCTTGAAATTATTTTTTTAAGAAATTAAGGCAAGCAAAATTGAAACACAACACAAAGCACTCTGCACCTTATTTTTAGAATGGCAATTTTCCCAAGATTACAAATTTCATGTTTTCAATTTCATTTACAAATATAGATATCAAATGCCAAATTAGGCTGAGACAATTGCTGGAAGATCACACATATTCCACAAGAAGGCAACAGTTACAGTATCTTGCACTTACCAGCAAACATAAAACTTTTTTTTTTCCTTTCTGAACTGTCTTGTGTACCTAATGTCAATTGTCTACACTTCATGAGAAGTGGATTTCAAAAATTGTACATTTTATAAGATATTACAATGATCACATCTGCACATTAAACAAAAGAATTTACAATAACTACATAAATTCAAAAAAGATGTTAGTTTATTTGTATTTTTCAGACTCATTGTAACTCGCTATTAAATAATAATGTAACACAAAATCAGTAAATAATCATAGGCTTTTTAAAAAATGGCATTGACGTCTAATAATTTAATATTTATAAGGTGTGAAATAGAGTTTAAAATATGTTTAATCTCTGATCTACACAAAAATAGAGCTAGAACTGAAGGCTATTTCCTCATATTTTTCTCCCAGTGATTGTTACCTGTAATTATTGGCACTCAAAATACTTCTTGCAACTTACAAAATATAAGAGACTACATTGTTGATTGTCTCCTGTTGTCACCAGAACATAAAATTTACTCTTTCTTCTTGTAACAGTGAGATACACAAATGGTTTGTTTTAAATTACCACACAGTAAATTCCTAAAATTATCTCGGCTTTAAGTACAGTGGACTCTTTTTAATTCGAACTCTAAAGGGAACATAAAAAGTTAAATTAACCAACTAATTCTTTTTCAAAAAAAAAAAAAAGATTTTATGCAATTCCTTATACCTATGAAATTAGAATGCACTGGCTCTTACCTTCATAAATCATATTTTACGATTTTCCATGATGAAAAAATTGGTGAAACGAAAATTAGGGAACGCAATGCTTTAAATTACGCTTGTTCAGGAGTTTCTACGAATAATCCACAAATATCACAAATGCATTCCACATTTGTTAGTGCCTTTCAGCACTTAAATTTTGGATTTATTTTCTTGTACTCCTTAATGTCCTGTCTTCGAATTTTCTGAATGTAACCTTTGAAATTTCAAATTAAATATAAATTTTGAACATTCATTTAAATACAAATTTCAAAGGAACAAAATTCCCAAAGTCGAATTAACCAGAGTCCGCTGTATTTCTAAAACAATAAACATTTATATAAAACAGTACAAGGAGCAGCCCCAACTTTTGAGATGTCTTTATAGACAACTCAAATTAACTTTAAAACTTATCAATTTCAACTCCAAGTTGCACCTGCACCTTATCACCTTTAAATATTCAAATTCAAGAATGAATAAAATTGGAGCTGGCAATCCAGCAGAGAAACATAACCTTACTAATTGGTTTTAAGCTAAATGTTTTATTATTCTTTACAATGAAATATAACTTTTTATTTAGACCATCACGGTCAGAAAGCAACTGCAGGATTCTATTGCCATGGATGTGTTGCAACAGTTCTACGTTTTTCTTTCCACAGACTCGGAACTATGACTGACAACACATTAACTCTTACATATTTTCACACACAAGCTTCTGAATTTATAAGATGTAATTAACTTGATTAAAATGGGATTTATAATCCATACATTCCAAATCAATTTCCAATAAACGCATTTCTTAGTTTATGGTAAAAGCATGCAATTACTATTTAATAAGGATGTAATACAGAAGGAATGAATAATTATAGAATATTTTCACTATTCCAAAGCATACCATTGGTAATGTTCCATCAGCAGTACAAGGGTTGCCGTCAACATCTGCTTCAATGTCATTAGCTTTTCTTTTAATTGTTATCTTATTACCATTTCCTGCATACATTACAGAGTATAGTGATGCACCATTTGACACTGTGCGAATCGCCTGAGAATCATTAGGTGATACATTACTGTTATCAGAAGTTCCAAGAGACGCAGTTGCCAAAGCAGTCTGAGTTTGTGTTGAAGTACTGGTGTACACACATGGTAATATACTGTATGCAGACTTTGATAAACCTGCATTGCTCTTGAAATCATCTTTGAAACCCGCACCTTCCTGGATGAGTTCTGTTAGACTAGATGTACCATCAATTGCACTACAATTGTTTGCTGAAGCTGCAGCTGTTACTAGAAGACTTCTATAAATGGCAGTACTAGTCACATACTCACACAGTTTTTTATAACACTGCAATAAGATTCGTAATTGAACATTCTCAACATACTTATCATAATTCTTACACCAACTACACGAGGGTTTCAATTTTTTTCTTCCACCTTTACATGACCGGCACACATGATGTTGACAGTTCGTTTCTGTGGGTGTATATGGTTCGATTAATAAATTACCGCAGACAGTACATGACAAAGACTGTCGTAAATATGGAACTAAGCGATATAAGTCTGTCCACGAAGATGTGTCTTCTACGTCGGCTTGCAATACAAGCCTGCATGTTGACACATAAAGACTGGTAGCGTTCATAGCGAGGAGACAATTTAACCTCCTAACTTTTGGAAGGCGGCAACAAAAACACTAAAACTTGAATAAACCACACACCGATAAAAACGTAACCACTGACTTATCTGCACACCGCACATTCTTAGGCAAAACCCATTATTTCGATCTTTACAAAAGCCGGAATAACATTGTACAGATTGACAACAAAACAATTGAATCCACAACTTCCGCTTACTCCAACCAAGCACGTTCAACAACATCACAAAATAAAATGTATATAAAAGTATTTCCCATATTCAAGAAATTTCCCTTCTCGAAAGTGTGGTAATAGTTGTATAGGAAAAAGTATGATTTTAACTTTTTTATTCAAGTTACGTGATTATATATGAAGTATGTGAATATTAATCCTTTTCTCCAATGCCCATGTTTCACAATGATTCTCAATTCCAAAGGGGAGACCAGGAGACATGCAGAAATTCCCGATTGTTATACCGTGTTAGCACAGTCATTGCGTCCAGTAGCGGTCCAGAATGTGTTTAAAGAATTCCGCAGTATTGATACCCATAAGACCTGTTTATCGGCTGTCTGTACACGGGCCAATTGGACTGCCCAATCGCCAGGACAATGCAATAATGAATGCGTAATTAGATGCGGATTTAATGGTGGGCCGGGCCGGCCTCTCGCTCGGCGCTCACACCAGATTCTCACGTTTTCTGGGTCTCTGATACTGAATAAGAGTTTTTCTTTCGGGTATAATACTTAGTTTATTACTTTGTGACGTAGTGTATTCAAATTTTTTTGTGAGAGGGGGGGGGTCCTTCAACGTTCGCCTAAAGAACATTGGACCCCAAAACGTGCACAGGATTTTCACAAAAATATATATTACCCGATCGATTTGGCAAATAATACGGCCTCTCGAAATTGAAGTAGATAATTTTTTATTTTGGGGATATTTTAAATGAACATTTTCAATGTAGGTCCAAATTCGTTCTCTCTTTCTTTCTTTTTTTGACCCAAAGAGCAAATTGTTACAAAGTTTTTATATTAAAGCGCTTACAACAATTGTGCATGTCGGTTTTCATTGAAACCTCTACATTTTCGGTAATTGCACTCGTACTGTAATGAATCCTGCATATCTCTCCAATCTGTAATAATTTAATTCAATTAGCTGGTATGCATAACATGAATGATGCCAATCGCAATCTTTATATTTTGGTTCTGATGTAAGAGAAAATATATTATTTTTCCTATTGCTGTTGCCCTGCTTTACGCACGTATCAGTGTAATAACATAACAATCTTCTTTTATACCATTATTCTTGAATTGCCAGTTAACATGAATAAGATTTGTTTAATATATATTTTAACACCTGGGTTTGGCATATGGGAGGTCAATACTCACTTTGTCATATGTGGATGGGCCGTCCATGCGGATCAGCATTTGCTGGAAATTTTCTAAACTCAAAGGATTGTTGAATGATTGGAAATTACTGTGAATTAATCATTCTTCTCCTTTTCTGAATAAATTTACATTTTATTGAGAAAAGGAGATCTCATTAAATTTTCTCAATTTACTTACATTTAAATGATAACTGATCAAAATATGAGCCTGTTTAAGTAAATATAAACTTGTTAATGGCTGGACTCTGATCAAATGCATTTTTTCTTTTGTTGCCTTTCATTAATTCATGGCTAAATTATTGTTGTTATAGAAATATCTGGAAATATTCCTGTGCATATGAAAGAATTTGAATTACGGAAAGTAAAATGACAGGCCCAAAAGCCTTTAACAAACAATTTGAAAATTCATCTTAACCAGCCAAATATTTATTTTTTAATTTTGTGACTATTCCCAGGATTTTATCCAAAGAAGTTTCAGAAATAAACATTGTACTGAAAATTGCCGAAACCATCGTGTGAAGTTGAATTTTGTGGCTTTAAACCCTTTGCGAGATCAACACAGTTTTGTGCTCAAATACATCTCGCGATCAAGTTTTTAAAATTAAGCACATTCAAAGTAGTTTTAACTCTAATACAAAGGGGTTTAAATTCAAGTAAATATTACTTCAAGACAGTATCTGCTTTGCTTTGCAGTTTTATCTGTTCATCAATAAAACAAAATCACTGTTTTTCATCTCTTTATTGCTTTGCACTTTCATCAACCAATCTTACTATTAATTGGTTATTTTCTTTGATATTCATACTCATCCACTTTATTAGCTCCATCAGATTTTCTTTTGTCGTAGCTCATTTGAAATATTAAGGTCACCTATTATTATTGTCCATTCCATTGAAACATTCAATAGAACTTAAATAATAAGTGAATATCTTAACATAAAGAGGTGTGTTTTGCATTTCTCACACTATTTATCTATCTCAAAAGGGAGCAATATCTTAACTGGTATTTTTGGTTTTACCAGTTGGTATTGACACGTTCTGAAGAAATGTCGACACTGATTAATCTCTAAATTTGTCTCAAACAGACTCAGCTATTGTTTTATACTTCAGTTAGATCAATTAGTTTTATAGTCAGGTTTTTACCTTGGGAACAATGTTAATTAATAAATTATTAAGACAACAATTCTGTATATAAAATAGTCACAAGGTGTCTCAGATACTGTGTGACTTTTATGGGTCTGTGTGGCCCATTGGACCATAAATAACAAATAAAAACAATTAAGAATGTTTACATCAATTTAATATAAGTACATGAACGTGTTTAAAAGCTTGGCTTAATGAATGTAAGACTTTTCGTGTCCATAAGTATTTTAAGAATTTTGATTTCATGAGACCAATCCAAGACACTTTAATTCATGTTTCAAACCATTTATTAGATAAAAAAAAAACTTTTAATATGAACTCATAATTTATGCCCGTGCACGTGAGTCGAATCATATAGTACCTTACATCAGAAATAAGTTTCTGCAGTAATCTAGAGTGAGGCAAATGTAACAAGACACTTGTTCTCAAAGGGGAGTAGACTGATGACAAGTGAATATAGAGGTGTGTTGCTTGTAACATTGCAACACAGTACAACCACAAAGTTTCTAGAATTTGTGGCTTGCTTCATGAACTGAAAAACCCTATTCTAATTCTAATGTAATTTTTCTAAAAGAAACCTCAGAGTATCAGATTCATTATATATCAGATAAGATTTTTAACCACTAAATGCAATTTTAGACTGGTTGTCACATTTAGTACTGATTCACCTGCTTTCGAAACTAGAGGTACTAAACATCACATACTTTCTCACCCCTTAGTAATGATGTAATAATATTGTGCAGCAATATCTGTCTATATCAACACATCTCAGTCAATGAGCACTGTGAACAAAACTTGCATGCAACATTGGGCGCTGCCAACAATGGGGACAAATTTTATTATGATTTCTTCCTAAAAGCGACATTTTTGCCATAGACGGAACTGTTTTTTATTTTGCATTGTTGTGGTTAAGTCTTGATATGCAATAAGTTTATTTGAATCACTTATCCATATAATCATTTTATTTCTATTTGTACTTTTACAATTATGGTAAACATATTATACTGTGTAGAAAAAATGCTTTCTTCCATATAGTTTTTAAAAAAAAGAGTTTGACAAGGATGATCAATATGAACTTACCTGGAATTGTTCAACAATGCCTGCATAAACCCTGGAATTTCAATATGTGTTTCCATCTCAGAATACATATTTTGTTTAAATTGAAGATGTAATGAACAAATTTATTATGTGCCAAAAGTTGCAGCTTCATAATTATAAGCTTGGTAAAACCAAAGCGCAGAAGCATCATCAAACTTCAGTGGGAATTGTATATTTACGAATAATGCAACAAGGTTTTCTCAATCAATTTTTCATTAAATACCCACAAATGTATCTTAATAGGATTCTTTCCCGTTAATCCTAAGTTTCTATAATCAGCAGGGAGCGGATTTCACTGTTCTACAGTGTAAAGGAGTATTCAAATTACATTTCCCTTAAAAAATATAAATAAGAATTTCTTATCCCATCAGACTTTGTTTCTTCTTAACTGTTTCAAGCTGAAGCAAAGAGAAAAGAACTGGCATATCGCATCCTGTGAAGCAGAAAGAGATGAAAAAAAGGAAATTCTCTTTCTGGATTCGCTAGACGCATTAGGTGCTGCAGTAGGACTATGTGTACAAATTGAAAGAAGAGGAGAAAAAAGAGAGTTGCTAACAGAATTGTAATTTTGCTCTCTCCACCCAAGACATCATATTGGCTTGTCATAGATGATTGTAATTGTATGTGACTCAATAAATATTATTATTATTATAATTTTGCATATCTTTGCCCATTGGCTCAGGGCATAGCGAAGTGAAAATTTTTTATATTAATATTTGGCAGATTTTCCCTGTTGCTGCATATTTGTGTGATTATAAGTGCACATTTAGCATATTTCATTTCAATAGAGATTTATCTCTAAAATGTTTCGTCTTTTCATTTGTGAGTGTTCATTAATTCAAAAGAGCTTGTCACAGTTTGCATATGTTTATCTTCTTTCCTATAGATGAATATTGGTGCACATTTAGGTTCTTGATATATTTTTAAAACCAGACAGAAGAAATTCAACAAGACATACCAGATGAATATTTACTTCAATTATTTCTCCCATGAAGTAAGGTATAAGGTATATTATGTTTGCACATATTTCAGTATTTTGTATATATATATATATATATATATATATATATATATATATATATATATATATATATATATATATATATAATATAAATATATATATATATATATATATATATATATATATATATTACAAACACTATTCTCATAAATTTCATCAAGCAAGGTTTATACTGGAAATGAAATATTAATTTTAATTACATATTAAAGAATTTTTAGGACATAAATTCATATTTCAGTATTTTTTAGGATATAAAAATCCTCTCCCTAATAATCAGTGTCATCAGATGTAAATCTTAATGTGGTTATTTCGATTGGAAGCCTTACAATTTTTGAACTGATCAATATCTAGCAAAATGTTCTCAAAATAGTCTTCACAATGTTCCTCTCCACTGTGTAAGAAGTTAACAAAATAATTTCTTAAAAGATCTCAATAAGTCAGCATTGTTGGATTAATGCAGTTACCTCCTTGTCCAATTTTCCCTCCAAAATTCTCTAAGGCATCCTGAATTAACTTTTTCATTGCAAGTGTTGCAAATTTTTTTGCATTTACAAAAGACCACAATTTTTTCAATGCAGATGTAGCCATTTTCAAGCATGTTAAAAATTCCATCCAATTGGTGATGTATTGTCCGCTTTCTTTCATTATAGTTTTAAATGGTCAAATAACGAATAATCAAGTTTTAATTGATTTCATTCATATTTTAAAATTCTAGCACAAGTCTATTCTGACTATTTTACAGTTTGAATGAATTGAGTAAATAAATAGAACTTATTCATCGTGTCCACAAATTCCACTATCCCAAGTGCATCAGCAGAAAAACTTTTAAAAAGAATGTACATAGTGATTCCAGCTGCAACATACACCTTAAATAATTGAGTTGCATATCTTGTTTTCATATTTTCAAAAGCATTTGAATTTATGTTGCTATATATGTCCAAAACAGTTGTCAAGCTTCCTAGTTCTAAACATTCACATACCTTTAATATAGAGCATAAAACATAAATATTCGAAATGAATGAAAATATTTGCCCAATGGTTTTGTTGCAGTGTTTTAAAGACTTAATTAACAAACATTGCTACCTGTTGTGGTAAGAATTTGTCACATGGTGTGAAAGTGGTCACTGAAAATTCTGTAATGGATTAGCCAAGTTGACTATTTATGTTGAGACTGTTTTAATGTATGGTTTTTACAAATTTGGCTTTCCAGGTGTGTAAGCACTTAGAACGTTGAATTGTACCATGTATGTGCTGTACAATTACTACAGTGTATGTGTATGTGAAATTCACTTCACCCAGAACATTTACAATTAATTATTGAAACTTTGTATAGTAAGTAAATAGGTGGTTTCTTAATTCACCATCTTGTTTTCAACACATGTTTCTGATGAAAGTATTGGCTGACAATCAACATGGTGGAGGAGCTGCCTGCGCTGCCTGTCAGCAAAACCTATTTTGGCATGAGTGAACATACTGGTTGTAGTGGTAATACCTTTATGGGTCTCTTGTGTTCCACATCCCCCCGCTGCATGGACAAAGTGTAACTGCTTGTGTACCTTTTACCAAGTACTGGCATTTATAACATTAGAAACCTACTTCAAATTACTGATACTTTGAAGATATGTTTGTTCCCTTGAAATCATGTTAATAAGTACCGATAATGAATCGTGTTTAATTTCATAAGGCTAATAAAGAATCCTTTGAACTAGGGAATATTAAAACCAGATGGTATGTATGAAATGGTTACCCACAATGATACAAAATATTTGGAAAAGAAAACTTGAATCTGTTGTTGAAAGACACTCTTACATCATAAGTCACTCTTTACAGTAAGCAGTTCTACACTGTGGTCATGCTCAGGTTCAGCATAATTTTCCACAATCCATCTGTTAAAAAAAAATCTTTAAGACTCATTAAAATATAAAATCTTATAATTTTTGATACTGAAATATTAAAAAAAAATTAATTACAACACATACATAATAAACAGACGATAAAATACAAACTTCATTTGCTAGAAGACCAATTGACAACACAAGTCAGGGTGGATACTAGTTTCCTAAAACAAATTTCATTGACTTTTGCAGAGCATTTTTAATATTTTTCACCGGTAAGATTTACAGACCTTTTAAAGAATATATTAACATAAACTTGAAACAAATTTGTCAGCTCCTTGATTTCACTGTGATAAAGCATAAATAAAAAAAAAAAAGACTTAACAAAACTGAGCATAACACAATACTGTACTATATTTTACGAATAATTTCTAGTTTTTATAACCATCTCAAAAATTTCCCAGACTTCAAATGATTCTTCCAATTCCCTAATTTTTCCAGAATGTGACCATCCTGCAAGTACAAAATAAATTTACTGTAAAAGCAACGCGTGTCACACATTTGTTACTTAATTATCTAAGTAATATTACCAATATATTTTTGTTGCTGGTAATAATTATGCAAATTTTAAATCTAAATATGAAAAGGGTTCTATTCTTGATCAATATATGTTCACAAATTTCAAATTGTAATTCTGTTCAAATAATTGAAGTAACATATGCCAACAAAATTTTAAAAAATAACGTCCCTCACAAAAACCCATAATAACCAACAGCATCAGATACTATTTTAAAACATCTATTTTCCAAACCTGCTAATTCTTAAGAAATAGCATTCTGTTAACATATTTATTGCAGTGCCAAAGCTCGCTCAAAAGTACCAGCCTTGGCATAACTTTATTTTAAACCAAGTATATTCATCTCAAACAATGAAACACTAGAAATCTATTAAATTTAATTCCAATAACTTTTAGAACACTTTTGGTTAAATATTTAATTGCTATTAGAGCAAAAGTGAAAGTCGTATTCAAATTCTGAGATTAATACAACACAAGACTGGAAGAAAGCTTGTTTCACAACAAAACCAAATACAGTAGAACCTTGCTAATCTGAACAAAATTCAGGATGTAGGAAAAATAAACAAAATGCTTATTTTTAGTGACAGAAAGAATTTTATAATTATTGCAACATTGAACAACTAATTATTGAAACAAGTTGTCAAAAAGAAACGTTAATCGCACGGGTAACAACCGTATATACCCCACATTTATATATTCACTCTACTTGATGATGCTACGCTATGTTGCATTGTGTCTGGTAATACTATAGATTTATTTGCATTTGCACTGTACATTTTATCAGATAATCTGAACAGACCACACTCCTAATTAGTTAGGATTATCAGGGTTGTACTGTAGTATTAATTTTCATTTTAAGAATATTATGACAATTTAGAAGATCAAACTACACAATATCTATTTTTTTAAAGGTGACAGTATGAGATGTTTGTATTAAATTAAAAAGCAAAATGACAGTTTTAGTGTCAATTTGACTTAAATATACATTGGCTTCCTTATCCACATAGCCATGCGGAATCTGGACTTAATCTACTCTGTGTCTAAAATGTTTGCACACAAGTAAAGCTAAATTGAAGGCTGCCATCTTATGTAATTAAAAAAGTTAGGCAATTTAATTTGCTTCAAAATAATACTTTATATCTTTAAGAATACAAGTCACAAAATACAGTATTGACTGGTTTACATACATTTTATGAAGCACTAATTTTCAACACAATATAGTCAAGCTACTCGCAAAAAAACCCACCCCCCACACACACATACATTTTATATCTCAATTCAGTCTTATTAATTCCATTTTCAATAATTCTCGAGTCATTTGATTGGGAAATATGCAACAACCTCAATCAGATATCAAGTCCATTACTCCCAGTTTTCAGAAAGATAGCAATTACAATAATGACATTAACACATTATTACCTTTTCCCCCTAAAAATCTACAACAGAAAAAAAAAAGAAGAAAAAAAAAAAAAAGAGAGAGAGAGAGAGCAGTTTTTAAAAACACTGTTAAGGCATTTTATTTGAAGTCCTGTACTTCACAGTAATTGAACAACTTTCTGAATGGTGAATAAAAACAAATAAACATAATGATTTAGCGAGATAAGTAACCTAATTAGGAAGATATAACGTGATGTACCATATGAGAAAATAATACTACTAACAGCTTCCATTTCTTTACAATGAGAACTGTGTGTCCTCACTTAATATACACAATTCATTAAGACAGATCACACCTTTCAAATAGTCAATCTAATCTAAAATTTTCTACATATAATAATTCTTCCTCTATCAAAATGTTGTAATGTTCATTCCTGCAATAAATTATCTTGCAAATTCCAAAGAATTTTTTTTTTTAACACAAGAAATTACTTAAATCCAGTTCAACAAAATGTTCTTCCTCAGTCATTAAAAATATCTACATTTCATTCACATTCTAAGTCCCACCAGAAACAAATCTTGTGTTGGACTTCTGTTGAAGACAAACTCCTTTTATTACAGATCTGTAAAATTTAAACTAAAAAGGTGCATCTTAGATTTTTTATATATTAGAAATATACATTTTAATCCTCTGTCAAAACATTTTTCACACACACACACACACACACACACACACACACACATATATATACAGTTCTCATGAACATCCATCATTACAATATTTACAATAAAATTAAAATGTACACAATTTCACACTAGCACTCCACTAATAGTTTTTAAAACTCTTCATCTGTTGTAAAAAATGATAATTCTCTTGGTTTTTTAAAATTGTCTGGAACATTTTCATTGTTACATGCATTTTGTTCTCTGTTGCGACAAGCAGAACTGCATTTACATGCACTTGAACAATGACTATCAACTTTATAGCACCCACACACCTTTGTTGAACAACCTTTTTTGCAACAACATTTGGTTTTTCCATCAGATGTTCGTTTCACTGCCTTTGATCTTTCTCCTTCATCACTTTTTTTAACAATCATGCTTCTTATTCTTTTGAAAACGGGAGTTTTCTGCCAATCAGGATCATCCTCAGAATTGTCATCTTCATCTTCCTCATTCATAGACTCCTCCAGTTCATAAACAAAAGTGTTGTTTATTGCGGGAGGGGCATTCACTTTTTTCTTTTTCTCAATTTTCTTATTATTTATCATAGCTTCAAGTTCTTCAATCCTCTGTTGTCTTTTGCTAGCTTGCTCCAGAATGACATTTATTGAACTAGAATCACTGTCACCACCAGAAAAGTGTTTTAATAAAACAAATATTTTCTCTTCATATTCCTTTTCAAGACGAATGATCTGTGAATGATTCTGTGAAAGTTCTTTTATAGTTCTTTCCTGTTCCTGAATAGTATTATCTTTAGAATTACATTCATGTTGCAATTCTGCCAATTTATTTTCAATAAATGTTTTTTCTCTCTTTGTTTCCACAGCTACATCAAAGAGGTATTTTAGGGCACATTTTGCTTCTGAAGAGGATTGGATGTAATCCCATCGAGTTTTGCTTTTGTTTTCCTGATCAGAATCGAGAATCTTTTGTTGTAAATCAGAAATCTGAGCATTCCTTGCTGCTACGTTTTCTTCCAGTTGTTTTATTTCTTCTTCCACTTCATTTTTTTCATCCACAAGTTTTCCACTATCCAGACTCTTCTTTAGAGCAGTCACCTGTTCAGTTAGCACAGCTCTATCTTCCATGAGTTGTTCTAAAGTTTTTTCAGCATACATTATACTATATATAATTTCTAGTTCTTGGGCTAGCCATGTCTGAACTTTCATTGCACTACTCATATTTCCACGTCTTTCTTGAGTAGCTTTTTGAAGAGCAAGAGCATCTTTAAGCCTTTTGTTAATGGCAACCGCTTCTTCAACTTTTCTTTTCCACACGTTTTGTTGCTTGGTATGCAACCTTTCCATACGTACCAACTGGTTTTGACGTTTTCGATCTTGATCCCTAAGTTTGGAAAGTTCCCTTTCTCTTTGAAGTTTCCAGTTCCTAAATTTTTCACTTTCAATTTTCATCTGTTTTATTAATTTAACTTTTGTCTGTTTCATGGAAGTTATTTCATTATTTAATTGGGATATTTTTTTCTCTTGTTGTTCCTTCATTCTAATCATTTTATTTTGCTCAGCAATTTTTTTGTTAAGGCAGGTAATTTTTTGTTCAAGCTCAGTAAGTCTCTTCATATGCAACTTATGTTGCTCATTTTCTTTTGGAGCAACAGTTGAATTTTGAATTTCCTGAAGGGAGCGCACTAGTTCTTCTTTCTCCTTCTGAAGAAATTGAACTTGTAACTCCAAATCTTTCACAGCGCTATCATAGTCCGTCTTCAAATTCAAAATCTGATTGGAATTCACAGCAAGTTGAGCCACTAATTCTTCTTTTAAAGCAAGAGCTCTGTTGAGTTCCTTCAGTTCTTTATTTAACTCCACTTGCTGTAACGTATGTGCTTCATGATGTTCAACTTGCAGTTCAATATCAACTGGAATTTTCGAAGTATAAATATTGTCTTCTGTTACACAATTTTGTTCATTATCAGCTGATAACTCATGATTTAAAATCTCTTCTGAACTACGTTTTTGCTCAGCTTGTAAATCTTTAATCTTTTCCTGCAAATCCCGCAAGTGTTTCAACTGCTCCCAAAACTCAGCTGGGCATGTACTTGGGTCCATTGTTTGATTCAAATTGTCCATAGCATTGCCGTATTCAGCTTGTAATTCACATAATTTCACCTTCATACGATCGCGAGCAACTTCTGCAAGAAGAGCTCGCTCAACCAAATTTGTATTTTCTGCAAAGGCATTGTGAAGAGCCTCAGTTAATTTCATATTCTTGCCAGCAAGGTTAGCATTTTCTTCTTCTAGTCGCTTGTGTTCTTCCGGACATTGCGAGTTTCTATCCAAATTCATGAGTTCTAACTGAGCTTCCTGGAGATCTTGTTTTAACTTGGCAATAAGTGCAGCTGTAGGGTCTTGATTAACAACAGGTTTATTTCTAATTCTTCTTGCTCTATCAGCATACCGCAATGTGCTTAGTGTTTCTTCTAAATTGTAATCTGCTGGGCTGACACATGCAATCATTATAGTTAATGAATTGCCTCCAAGAGAATCTTGTAACAATCTTGTCAATCTGCTGTCCCTATATGAAATGTATCCTTTCTGGGATTCATCTCCTAAAGCTGATATAACATTTCCTAATGCAAGAAGGCCTTTATTGATGTTTACACCTTCTTTAAATCTTTCTCCAGTTGCCTTTGTTTTTTTGGGTCTCTCTGAGCCAGCTAAATCCACCAAGTGGAATTTTGAAGTCATACTATTACTCTCATCAGATTTACTCTGTTGCTGAATTGTTATTGTAAAAATAGCATGACTTCGACTCGACTGAGCATTCATCGCTGTTGCACCAGTTGCCCTTCCCATTGAACCACGAACCAAACACTGTGTTGTATCATCAGCGTTGAAAACCGCTACTTCTGTGAGTCCAGGAATTACGATACCCCGAGTATCTTCTCTAATATCCACAGTGGATTTTGATGAACTGAGAAGGTCGAACAACTGCTCTTGATACAGCTCCATAAAACTCACAGAAATTTTGAAATGTCGATCAGTCATTTCTGCTACATTTTTAAATATGTCCTTGACAGCACGAGGAATAACACCTGCATCACTTTCATCACTATACGACGTGCCCATCGAAAAAGTTTTCCCTGATCCTGTCTGTCCATACGCTAAAACTGTCACGTTATATCCTTTAAAAGCATGTTGAACCAAGTCTTTTATAGCAACATCATAAAAATACTCGTTATCATCTTCCGGGTTGAACACGTGGTTAAAAGTGAAACTTTTGTCTGTTCCCTTCACAAAAACTTGAGGTTCGTTAGGGACACATTCAAGGCACATCTGACATCCTTTTTTAATTTCAGAGTCCACTAATGGTCGTATTCGCAACGCAACTTGCACTGAAACGGAATCAGCCATATCTAACACCAATATATACAAACGCAATCACAAACTTCGGGCGACCACAGGTACGCACAGGTACAACTTGAACTTAAGCCCCGTCTCGAACGCGCGACATAGAAAACAACGGCTCGCTAACAACCGCCAGTTTTCAAGCTGGTTTGAACTTGACCAATCGCCGAACCCGGATTTTTTTTATAGTGGGGACAAGTTACTTACTCTTTGCCCGGGAGAGAGCCATGGAACATGAAGGAAATTCAACTCCGGTGTTGGAGACAGTGATCTCAAAACTACCGCAGAGCCCACTGGCTAGAGGAATGGGAGGAATGGTGAGGGCATGGAGAAATTAAGAATTGTAGACAGTAAGTGAAAACCGTGCTAAATGTCAAAAATGGAATTCTGAGATAATTAAGAAAAACTATTTCAAAAGGTCGCGGGACTTGACTAATGCGTAGTCTGGTGGCGACAATTTGAACTCTAAGAATAAGAATTCGTATTACACTGAAAAACGCACTGTGCAATTCTGAGTAAGACAATAAAAGAACATTAATATCCGTAAATATCACAGTTAAAGACCATCACCAAGTCGTACAGTACTGATCATCCATGCATTCTGGTTGAAATGAATGAGAATTTCTGTTGGCCCATTTTACAATGCATTCTGCTTGACACCACCCTTTTCAGCACAAAATGCAAATTTTATATTTTGGCACTTAGCCCGGGTTTCATTTATGCCCTACAATTATTATATTCCTCCATGCACGAGTTTTAGTTTCAGTGGCATTTTTTTAATAGCAATCCATCATAAAAAACTCATTTGTAACTACAATAAAATTATATTCAACTAAAAACTAAATAACCATAGTCCAAGAATGCGACTTTAAGACATTATGTGATGAGAATGCTTCAGTAGTTAAACTTTTGAAACAGGCCTTATTGAAAGAAAAATAACACCATTGTCTTGTTATCAAATACGGAACTCTTCCCTTGCAACAACCGGGACTGATTGAAAATCGAAAAGATCCCTTCGGTACATACAAATAAGTTTCAATGACAGGGTTAAGTTACTTCTTTGGACATAATGTTATACTCTCTGATAGGGTTCTCTCTAGATTTGAATGGGAGAAGAGAAGGGACTAGTTAATACTCTTTATACCTGTCAAACATATGGGAACAAAAGAAACTCAGAAGCTGTCAAAGAAGAATGTTTAATATTTATTGATGGGTGATTTCTTCCATAAAATGTTATCGGTAAATCTGTTTTAATAATCACAATAAAATCATGTAATTCTAACTTTAATTACATTAATTTACTAGTTTCAGATCGAAAATATCAATATCATAAGTGTCATAAAATAGGCAACCTTGCATAAAACTGAAACCTTCTTAAAACGGAATTTTTGTTTAACCTGATCCATTCCGGCTTAGATTTTGCTGTACTTTTCTGCATTTTCATGTTGAAAGAGTCCTATAAAATACCATTTGCTGGGATAAATATTGGAGAAACATCTTAATTTTTCTCTAAAATATAATGAAAGAAACAAGAAAAAATACATATACTTACTAGACTGAACTGTAAATGATGTCGAAAAACCAGTTTCAAAGTTGTGGCTCATACATGAAAACTGTTTAGATTGAATTTTTTTATTGTAAGTTGTTTGTAGCAACATTATATTACATTGATTTGTCTTCTTGCTTTAAAAGATCACCAATGAATGTTGTATGATTTCAAAGCTTTTTTGAAGTCAAATTAATATTTATTTATAACTTTTAAAATAATTTTGTTGTTAGGTTGCAAAATTATAGAGAAGATAGAATGAGTTATGTAACCAGTTTGTCAAAATATAACATTTTCAATTGATTTTATTAATTTTACTAAATAACCCTGAATTTTCCAGTTATATGGAAATTTAGTTTACTTATATATATTTTTGTACTAATATTTACCCCCAAACAAATTTCTTAGAGAAATTTAGAATCTTATTTGAATTTTTTTTTTCTATTATATGCTTTAATAATATCATCTCTGAAAATAAATGTAATCTATTAGCTTAAAAAAATTACTTGTTTGCTAAATCACTGTATTGATGTCAGCATAAATATTACCAAAGAGCACCACAATTAGGCTAATTAATATATTTTATTAAAATATTTTAATGTTTTGAAAGTACATATTTCTTAGTGAATACACACTTGAAGTGTACTGTATTCAGCTATCACATTAAAAATAGACGGTTCCATTGAGTTATCTGCACAAGAAATATTCCATGATATCAGAACAATTTCTAAAATACCATGAAGAAACACATAAAGTAGTACCTTTACATTATCTGTACAATAAAGATTCATACTCCACAAGCATACTGTTCAGAATGGTTCCAGGTAAAACCAGTAATGACAATAATCACATTCTATCAAATTTGCATAATAATTTTTTTTATTGTATGTAATATGTAACAGGATAAGCGAAACAGAATGGCAAAGATGCCTTTTTGAATGTTTAACTTCACATTTACCATAATCTACGTAGCATTTATTTAACATACAATAGACATGATTATGGATGTGATACGCAAGTGATTTGGAGCCTGGAATGCAATATAAATAAGAAGATTGCAAAGAAACAATTTGTTTAAATGGAAGGAATACATTTTGCATTTTCGCAATACTAATATCATGGACTTTGATTTACATGAGAAAGACAAACTTTTATCCCACATTAATAATATTCACATCAAAGAGCTGTCATCTTTTAGGTGTGGTTATGATCAGAAAAAACATGCTTTTTGAAACTCATGTTATTTTGATATTTAAGAGATGCCTCAAGTATAGAGTATAGAGATTACTCTATGCTGAATGACACTCATTAGTAAACGTTCTGTGTGAATTGACACAAAACATACATACATCCTATATTGACATTAATGTCATATCATTTCTAAGATGAGGAAAATTTTAATCATGCAAGTCCAGCAATATATATCACATACATACATTAATGCATATATTTTCAAATTATTTCAAGAATATTACAATATGCTTTGCAATATGTTCTCGAATCAATTTAGCAAAACATTGCTATCTACGATTCAATCATGTTGGTCATAGTGAAAGTGTCTCAATAAAATACTTTAGTAAAAGGAAGAAAATTATTTGTCAACTCGTACACGTTTTTAATATGCTGTAATAAACAAGCTTTGGATATTTCATATTCTGTAAGGGGAATGAATTACTGTAATTTACATAGCAGCTAATGAATCATTGTAAAATTTTGTAGCAAATCTTAGTTTACGCTTTTGTCATAAACACTAGCTCTAATAAAATTTATTTTACAGAGAAACACAAGGCAAGATAATTTGGACATCAAAATTCCTTGGCAATAATTTAAGACGGGCCGCAATACATTTTAAGTATGCAGAATACATCTCACACTTTTTTAATTTTTTTTTATATGAACTACATTTTCAAAAGAGAAAACTGTTGTTTTTTTTAAATGTTTAATAGAAAGTTGGTTTACTTTAAGAGAGAGAGAGAGAGAGAAGGGGAAAAAATTGTAAATAAAAGTAAATTATAATGTAACAATGATGAGTTCAGTTCAAAAGTTTACTTTCTAAAGACCAAAATTCACTAGAAAATGTGGTTGTATACTACAAATTTAGAGGATAAAATAAGAATAATCTTTGTATTAGAAAATGTAAAATTAAGTTTGTTAAAAGTTTTCATATCATGTAGTTACATGAATCTTGCGTATACTGTATTTTTTTGGTATGTGAACAAAGCAACACTATTAAGTTAGCAAAGTGTATTCAAATACCTACACGATTCAATTAATTGTAGTATTTGTTTTATTAAATAAATGTTTTTTTGTTTTGTTTTTTAACGTTTGATGAAAGTAGGCTGTGATGAAATTTGAAACCCTATATATTGAGCTCTACAATATCATGCTGAACTTAAAATGTGCGAGGTAATTCAAAACCTGAGACATGAATGATTCTCAAAGTAGGCAGGCACCACTGGCAAGATGGTACTAACATGGTTTGTTCTTATATCTTGCCTTGTGTTACTGTATGAACTCTTACCATACTTTTACTGCTTTTAAAACTCACATTTAGAAGAAATCAGTAGAATGAATTTAGTAGACACAAATGCTTCAAGGTTGTGAAAAGACAATAGTTTTCCAATGGGAAAAATAAGCACATTAAGGAAAAATGATGCTTCTAAATAAAAGTGGAGATGCTACACATTTATACGAAAGAACATACAAAGAAAGTTACATTTATATTGAGGGGGAAGGAACATCGTTCAATAAGCCAAAAACCAAACTTTTTAAAATTAAAATGTGTGTAGCAAAACATCTATTCATATAAAAAAATTATACAGAATGCCTCTTGAGCAAAGTATGGTTTTTCCATTTACAAAAGTAATTTGCTCACAAAAATTTTATTTATGCCTGCTAATTACAGTACATTAAATCATTTTGAAGAGTACTTTGCAATCTCCATTAATACTGAACTACAATTAACTCAGCAAAACAATTAAGTTCAGTACTTAAGTGATGAACCTTATTTCCATACACAATATGTGCTCAGTATGATGAATTTTATTCAATATTACACACTAACTTCTGTACAATAAGATGAGTGCAACATCACATAAGGAATGTCTGAAAGTATGTAAGAGAGAAACAATACAAACACATAAACAAATAATATACACTTTTTTCAAGTTATAACATCACAACCCTCCTCATACGTATGTATGAATCATGACAACCACTATTTCTAACCATCTCCATAAAATCTTGTCAACAATTAACAGTTTACCAGTGGTAATAAAACCTCTTCTTAACATGTAGAAATGAAATTAAATGGAAGGGAGAGATTAAAGAAAACTCCAACATTTTATGCATCAATCACTTAAAAGTTATGTTTTGATCTCATTGAAAGAAAGAAAGAAAGAAAAAATAAAAAAATAATAAAAAGAGCAGTGAGAGAAGATGCACCAATTGGTGATTGGTATTTATTTTTCCTTTTCACGTTCTCTTAAAAATCTGTTCAATATGATAATTCTTTAAAATTCAAAATGCTTGACACAAAAATAAATGCTCTTTAATTTTTTGTTTACATGAATATCACAAAAATCACACCATTCTCGCAACATACAAAACATTATAGAATATCTTCTTTAAAATATATATTTATGTATTTTATGTATATATATATAAATGTGTAAGTATATCTGAGAGTGTATGTTCAAGGGAATACCACAAGTAGCATATATATATATATATATACATACACACCACTGCCATATATTGTAGGGAATATATGACATTCCCTCACTAAAGTACAACAAAGGTTTTGGGAAAATAGTGTTGCAGTATTCTGTCTCAAATTCTTTATAAACAGAAATGTACAGGAAAGATAAATCTTTGACTGGAATATCAGAGCAACATATACCCTTATTTGTCTATATTTATAAAATTCTAAAAACAAGTGTCCTGCACTTTTCAATTTTCATAAGAGGTCGCCAGTATAATGAACAATTGAATGTTCTTATAAATATAATACAACAGTAATATAATTTTGTTAGCTATATGTAAGCAGTTACACAATGACAATATTTCTGCATATAAATAAAACAAATTTGCTACTCTACACTTCAATACACTGACTTCTTTTTACTTACGCTACTGTCTTTTGTAGGGTCTGTAAACTCATGCGCAATAATCTTGAATCATATTCAATTTTGTCGTTAACGACCTGAGGCACTCTACATCCAATTGGTCCAGCTTACACATAATTTGATATCAACATTTTCAACAATGATTTTTTTCTTTCATTTTCTTGCATTTCGTTGCCTTTTTAAGGACACTAATGAAATACTAAGCACGATTCTTTAGCAACAAATTTATATTTAAAAACATTAATACAACAAGAAAGCCAAATGACCAAATCTGTGACCCAGTAATATACAGCAACAATTTTTTTAATAGTTATGTAAATGCCTTAGGCAGAATGTCATTACTTCATCAGAACGTACAGAAGATAAAATCTTTTATATTTTAACCAGGCCCAAGTTACAGGGTTTGGCCAACTGGATCATAAAATTGCACAATAGAGATTAGCTTAACCAACAGATCAACAGTGAAGCACCAGAGCATATTAAATCACCATATGAATTCCATGCAGGGATACATCTTCACAAATATATAACAGCACATATAATTTCTTCTTATGAAGAAGTAACAAACACAATTATATGTATATATACATATATTAAACAATTATTGTTTATTCAACTACTTTCACATTAGCCTTTTTTTCAACTTTGAAAGAAGGCGTACAATAAAATGTAACTTATATTGTGATTCTCCACAGCATCAGGTATAAGTGATGTCAGTTACAGTTCTTTGATGAATCATCCATAACGAAAGTTTGCTACCACCTAGCCAACTTCACAGCCTTTGAAATCTCTGTTGAGATAGGATGTTAACATGTCGAAACAATTCTCTTGCTCAGGAAAATTGCTTCCCACTTGCACTCTCACTTCACTTGAACCTGCCAGCAGCAATGTTAACTGCTGGTTTCCAGTCAGATTCAAAACTTCTTAAACAATAAAGCTATTCACCAGCTGAGATGCAACTTGACCCGACAGTGATTCCAACTTATTTCCAGAAACCATTAATATTCCTGCTAGTGTCTTTACAAACACAGCAACACAATTGTTTCAGGTTTAAACATCATTAAATAATGTGAGCCATGATTATGGACATAGAAAGACAAGGTACATAAAGATGCTTCATACCAATCAGGAGTATACAGAGTAACTTCTCTGACTGTAACTTGAGTTCCGAGTCTTGAAAGTGGACATTTCATGATCCAATCATTTAGAGCACACCAAACCCTGATATACACACATCAACTGATGGCAAGGAAGGTGCATATTAAGCTCTAAGAAAATACTTACAGACTCGGACGATTGAGAATGTAAGGAGGGATTATTTTCATTTCAACAGAATATGGACGTCTGCTGATCACTTTGCATCATCTTGCTCCATTGGTTCTTCTGATGCCTCACGGGAATGTTCAGGAGTACTGAAAACAATGAATATTAATATAATAATAATAATAATGATAATGATGATGATGATGATGATGATGATCCAATGGCCAAGATTGTGAAGGCAGTACAACAGTGCAGGTTTTAGACCAAAGATTCTCAGGTTCAAGGGTCCAAAGGTCACCTCCGGCAGGGTTGTGTTGTGAGTGTATGTCTAAATGTTTGTGTGTGTCTATTTCATCATTCATCATCATCATCATCATCATCATCATCATCATCATCATCACAATTTCACCCCATCCTCTAGGGCCACCTACCCTAAGGTGTAAAAATAGAATCAGCATTAAAACGCTGATCCCTCCAAAGTAGCGTGCACCTACCCTGATATTCAATACTCAGCCCCGGTGGGACAAACTTATCGCTTGGCTGAGATGATAATGATAATAATGATATTTAAAAAAAGAAGGGGCAAAGGAGTGTGGTATTAACATTGCCTTTAATTCTTTGATTTTGCAATTAATCTGATTTTCTCTGCCTTTAAAGGGATGTTGTATGTTGCCCTTTAAATACTACATCATACATTGGGCTTTCCATTTCTTTCCATACTTTAGCGGAGTCGTATTATCTCCTTTCTCTTCCTTTCCTGAATCCCTTGGTGCATGCAATGCATTGCGAACTGAAGATGGAGACCAATAGGTATAAAAAATGAAGCCTCAGACAAAATGCTCTAGACTATAAACAAGGGAACCACCTATCTGAATATGTATTTTCATCTAAAAATTCACAATAAATGAGCTTGAGATCAGAGGAGGTGATAGTATTTTGATTTAACATCATTCAAACACTTCTTAGAATAATGTAAATAATTAGAATATTAAGCATCATTCATTAGGTGCCAACTAATGTGAGCGATCAGAATGAACTTCATTCACTACCCAAAAGTCTCTAAACAGCTTGTACACACTGAAGTTAATTGAACATAAATATTCAGGAATATTCAACAACAATGAACTGAAGATAACTTGCCCAGTAAAGTCATAATTGTGTCCATTCTTTTCCAGAGACAAATTTCCCACATTTCTCATAGTTTTGTCGTATTTTTAAAAAATGTTCCTGATAAAATTTGAAGAGTATTTCTTTTAAAACAAACCTCTTTTAAAACAAACTATATAAAAAATGAGTTGGTACCATTTGGATAATTAATTTTGAAAATGTTTACAAGTTATCTACTACTTTTGTATCTTTCATGCAAATCTTTGCATCATGAAGGGCTCAGAAACACTTAGTGTGAGATTCACTGAAAGACTTCCTTTTTTTCCTGAATTTTCATGAATGGCCAGCCAACAAAAATTTGGTTACTAATATGCAGGTCAACTGTCAATCCTAACGACACATCTAGGCACACAGCATAGTGCAAACTAATCAACTGCATTCCCTGTTAACAAGTGATTACATCTCTAACAAGACTGTAACTGAAGAAAGTCCCAACAGCCAATATTTCACATTTTAAGAGAACTGCATGATAGGAGTGAAAGAATATTAGACCACCTTTCTTTACTGAATGAGACATTGTAAAGTGTACAAGTTAAACTCAGTAAGTCAAAAAACAGGGTTTTGAAATAAATCAAGTTGAAGATGATTCTGTTAAATTTGTCTTCTCAGTTCCTTTTGCTTTGCAGAAGATAAAAACCCTGCTTGACAACTATTAAATCAATCAACAATGAGAAGAAACAAAAATATGATTTTATTAAAAAATATTCTCAAATAATGGAAATATTAAAATAACAAATGTTTGAAAACAGATCACACAACGTTTCTCATCATGTCAAATCAAATGAGATACTGACGTTACATTTTCCTTTTCTTTTACTAATGCGTAATACATTGAAGTGAAAGTGGAGTTAAAACATTTCTGTGAGTTAGGTTTCAAACACAAGAACAACTTACTGGAGACTGTTTGACTGTTGCTGCATGGAGAGGCTTGCCATTGCTGTAACAGTTTCAGATTCTTCTTTTTCCTTTTGAGAAGCTTCAAGAGCAGACATCATAACCATGTGAGCTGTTCTTTTAATGCAAGGCCAGTGATGCAACTAAAATTAATAAGACACATGAAATCTTTTTTCTCATAATTTGTTGCAACTTAATTCAATTTTATACAACTATTAATTAAATTTTACTCATCACATAAGAATTATTAATTCTATTCTGACTTATCAAAAATACTATAACAGTTTGATAAAACGGTAGTTGATTGTCTGCTTATAAACCAAATTGTGTGAGAAGTATGTTCAAGTAAACATATTTATTTACATACAGTACTTCAAACAAAGGCTTATGTTAATTTTTCTATTTTAAACATAATGTAACATTACAATTTTTGTGAATTGGTCATTAATAAATAATTTCCCCATGTAATGTAATGTTCAATTAACTGAACAGTCTGACGTAGTCCTCACATTTAGATAGAATGTTCACAAAACATCCTGCAACATGCACACACAAGAGAGAATCCTACACACTGATTGTATTTTGTTTCGAACTTTATTAGGAAGAGACAAAGGAAAAGTGAGAGAGGAAAATGTAGAAATATTAAAAAAAAAACAAAAAACAAACAAACAAACAAACTTGAAAACACTTACCTGAATAGCAATTGTCTTCTGAAGTGTGTCAATAGCATTTTGGCATGGTGGTCTGCAAAGTTCTTCTTCACGAAGAGGGCTAGGATCATCACCTAACAGAGCTCGAACACACTCCTGTGCTGAATCACAGATGGAGGGCAAGTCGTATCCTCCTTCAAGAGACAGGATTACCTGGAGAATTGAATACATTTAAAATTGTTCTTTAAGGTCATAAAACAAAAGCAAAACATTCATTTTGCTCACTTTTCCATCTGCTAACTGCAATAATTGCTGTGTCATGTGTCCAAAGCAGGCTGGAGAGACTTTATATCCTCCAAGAGGAGCAGCATGCCCTGCAGCTGCATCAAATCCAGCTGACACAAGAACAATGTCAGGGGCAAACTCCTATTGACAAACAGAAAAATACGTATGGAATAAAACTATTACTTTAGATGACATATAAATCATATTGTAGTTGCACCTGCAAAACTTTTTTTTTACTTTTATGAGAGTATGTTATATCGACTTTAAGAAGCAAGAAATTATCTAGAAATGTTCTTAAAATAGATACCTTATTTGTGTTTTAATCATACCTTAATTGTAAGAAATATAAAGAAATATAAAGGTGTATTAAGATACTATTTTCACAGTACAGACAATCCTGGGAAAACAAAATGAAGTGAACCTTCCCACTCTTTATAGGCTTTAAGAAAGCCTATAACAGAGTAAACAGAAACAAAAATGTGGAAAATACTGGAAGATGAAGAGACAGACATAATAAAAGGAATCTCTATTTTATACACAGGCTCTTAGATATACACAGACTTTTAGAACAACCAGAGGATTGATGCGGGCTATCACCATGACTGTTTAACATTGTTGCAAACCACATTGTGGTTACATAAAAGAAGTTTGCATTAAAAGTGGCTGCATTGAAAAAGTGGAAACAAAAAGTGAAAACCGGTATAAATTTAAACAAAAGACTAATGGTCCAAATAATTCTCTATGCAGACAACATGATCCTAACAATGAAATCAGAAGACGACTTACAGAGGGCAGCAAATTAACTTCATAAAATAGCCCTGACACATGATATGAAAATCTCATCAAATAAGACTAAAGCAATGGATTTCCAAGGCAAAGAAATGAGAAGGGTTGAAATTGTTATAAATGGCAAAATAATAGAACAAGTAGCACAATTTATGTAACTATGAAACATCACTGGACAAAATTCAGAAGATCAATAAAGAAAAATTCAAAAAATATAATGGGGTAAATGGAATAATCAAGAAAAACTTTGAAAGAGATATGACAGCAGAGACAATACTAAGAATACACAACATAACATCTAAGCCTACGTTAACGTACAGATCAGAAATATGGACCCTAAAAAAAAAAGAGACTGTCAGAGATTAGAAGCAACACAAATGAGGTTTTTCCAGCACCTGGTAGGAATTACTCGTTTAGATCGACAAAGAAGCAATGAAATCAGAAAAAAAGTCAAAGCAGAAAATACAGTGGAAGACATTACAGAGAACCAAAGGAGATGGCTTTTACATGTGCGAAGAATGCATTTGGAAAGATTTCCTAAAGCAGTTTTAAAGTATAAGCTCATAGGGTGAAGAAATATAGGAGGACCCAACAAAAGATGGATTGCTCAGGAATATCTCAAAGAATTATCACCAGATCTACTGCCTTTTAACAGGAACAGGCACCAGATCTATTATTCTGCTGTTCATGATGATGATGATGATGATGATGATGATGATGATGATGATGATGATGATGTATTAACTAGTACAATTAAAAGAAAATTAATTATTTGAGAATTGCATCTCTCTTGTATATTGACATTCCCTTCACCCAACTGTTTTTACAGGCACAATGCTGATACACTACATCAAATATAGATCAAACGATGAAACACAAAATAATCCAACAGATAGTGATTACGCAACTTATGTGTGTCTATCTCAACATGAGCCAAATCTTATTCCAACTTATCCCAAAAAACAGTTTAATTTTCTCACCTTTCCTATTGGCATAACAATAGTGCGAAATGCAGCAAGGTACTCAGCATCTCCTATTGGAGGAGCAAGTCCACCAGACCAAGCCACATTGACATTGGTCCCCAGACCATCACCAGCACCACACTGAAAAATTAAGTGTTATATTTTTATCATCACTATTACATTCCTCTTTCTTAGGAAAGAAGATCATTGAACCCGAAAGTTTTTGAGGATTACAATACATAACTTACTTCCATTGGTCCTCCTGTCCCAGGAAAGAAATTTCCATCATCATGACGATGTATGGAAAGGTACAAGACACGAGGATCATCGTAGAACATTTGCTGAGTTCCGTTACCATGGTGTACATCCTGTGAAAGAAATCAATTTAGAAGAGCACAATTATAAAATAAAAGTACAAAACAAATGTCACCAAAAGAGACTTGAATAAATGATGCAAGATAAACTTGACATCAGGAGAAAACATTCCAGATAACAATACAATCTAATGCGAACTATCAAGTACGCTTGAATGGTTAGATGATTCAAGGGTTTGGATTGGGGGGGGGGCTGACATTTTATTAACTTTAATAATTTAATAGTTTTAACACTAGTTACTAAGGATTTTCATTTTTTATAATTAAATTTTACAAAAAACACTCAAATTAATCGAAGAAAAGAAGACATAATACACAAAGTGGCTTGTAACAAATGTTCCAGAGGACAGAAATGAATATTGTAAGAAAAGAAAAGAAACTCAAAAGTATGTTAACAAAACAAAAAATGAAATGTGGCTAAATAACTGTCAAGAAATTAATAACTGTATAGGAAACATGCAAGCTACAATGGAAAATTCTTAAAGAAATGAGAAAGAATAATAAAGACACAGCGAGTTTTATTGTGGTAGAAATAAATGAATGGAGAACATATTACAAACATTTATTAACAGACGATAGACCAGAATTTATTGAACAAACAGGCAACTCAACAAGCCAGAAAAATGATGAAAGTATTGAAAAAATTACCTAAAAAGAAGGATCACAGGAACTTATGAAAATGAAAAATGGTAAAGTGCCAGGTACGGGGAAATGCAGAATTGATCAAGGAAGGTCCATGGATACTGATTGAGATACTTACTCAATTATTTAACAAATGCATGGAAGGTGAGGAAGTTCTTAAGAATGGAAATTGGCAACCACAACCTCTATCTATAAGAAGGGAAATAAACTGGACTGTCATAACTACAGGGGCATAAGTGTTATCTACTCAGTGGCCAGATTATATGGTAGAGTAATAAAGGAAAGAATTGAAATAATTTCTATTCAAAATATTACATTAACTAATAACAACAAACGTACCCAATCAACAATGAGGATCCTTTGCACATCGAGACGTTGTTGCAATTGTCTTGCAGCAATTGCTACAGAATTAAAGAAACAGAAACCCATTGCCTGCGACTGTTCTGCATGATGGCCAGGAGGTCTTACAACAGCAAACCCATTTTTGATTTCTCCAGTAGCAGCTAAAAACAATCAATAAAGAATTAATTATTACCCAAATATATAATGAAATTAGCATAAAGTCTTGTACAAACACATACATTGTTAATGAATGAGAGGAACTTTCATTCCCACTAACATTTTTGAACACTTAAGAAACTACTACAATCATTATCATAATCATCAACACGACTCCTTTGATTTAGAAATAATGTTCCAGTCCTAGTGGGTAGAGAAGCAGCAGTTTTTCATGCATTTAAGTGTTGTTGATGGTGCCAAATTTATGACAGTCTACTTTTGCCCATTTTGCCTTTCAGTCTGCATTCCTTCTGCTATGTTTTCAGTTGTTGTTGTTGTTTTTGTTTTCCCCTTTTCCTTTTTTTCTTTCTTTTCCTTCTTTTTTTTTTCTCATTTCAAATTCTGTCTGTTCTATTTACTTCTAAAAACTACCTTGCAAATTTCATCTACGCTAATATCAAATTTCTTTAATTTTAATTTAATTTCATTTGAGCCAATAATTGATATTTTTCTATTGTGCTTTGACATTGCTTTACATGCGATATTACAAATTCTCACAACTGTTTCTTTTCTCTTATGCCCCAAGTCTCTCTTTATTATTATTATTATTAGAATCAAATAGTAAAATGTAGAATTAAAAGTTTAATAGAGTAAAACTTAGGGGAGTAGTATTAGGAAGGTGGAATCAGGTGTCTAAGGTGTGGAGAGCCAGGAGGCCTGAAAGTTTTAATATTTGATTTTATGAAATTCAAATATTATCATGTGTGATGAATGATTTATGAACTGACACGGCAGTGCAAGTTATATACTCGCTGGACAGAGCTAATGGGGAGGTAGTCCTGGGAAGGTGGGAGTGGGAAGGAAGGGACAGAGACAGATGTGACAGATGTGACTCATGAGAGGTTCTCACAAGTGTCGATTTTTTGGTGTACACCTTTAAGTTGTAAATAAACCAATATTTCAAATTTTATTTTTATACTTAAATAATAAACTTTATTTTTCTGGGTACAGGGAAAACAAAGAAAGAACGCCTCATGTACATCAAAGATGATATGATGGGTGTTGCAATTTGTTTGCTGAGGAAAGCAGCAGTCCCCATTGGACTTTGCAGCAATAGAATTTCAGCGGAACTTTCTCCTTATTGGTAACATTTGAGTCCTACTTCCCAGAAACCAGTAAATTTCAACTTTATCAGAATAGGAAGTTTTCTTAGCAGCCTATCACAAACTTAAAATGTAAATTCCATGTATACTTCATTTGATAGATTGTTTAATAGTAGCCAAATGGCAGTTTGGAACAGTTTCCTGAAGGCAATAAACAGTCTTTTAAAACAAACTTTTTTGAAAACAAGACTGAGAATTAAGAAAATAATATATGAGAACAAGCATGGCTAGATATTGGTTATAGTGAAAGGATTGCTTCTGAAAGAAATGGAAAAGTGTGAAGGACTATCCATAAATTATGTAACGCAAATTGGAGCATTTTGAATTCTCCCTCTCTCCCCTGTAATGTATACTTAAACCCCCAGTAAATAATTACAGCCCCCCCTTGTTTACAATAACAATACCCCATACAATAATAATAATAATAATAATAATAATAATAATAATAATAATAATAAATCCCATTACAATAATTACAGTAATAATAAATGATAAAGCGGTACCAATTGTATTTATTTTGTGTTATATATAAAAATTTGTAATAATGTCAGAATTAGTTGGTGAAGCAAACTGTTCCTAACAATAAGATTGGGGACAATTTTTGAATGAAGAAAAGGCTCGTAGGCAAGAAAATATCTGACAAGCCATGCATATGCTATCGTGGATGAGCCATAAGCCCTCAAATACCGTTCCCCCCTCTATAGCATTTTGTAATTTATGAATGAATCCCTGGCATTGGCCCAAGCATACATGACTTTCTGGAACTGGTGGGCACACACACTGCCCATGCTGAAAACATCTTTCCCATTCTCTGACACTTATCCCTACTCCTCAGAACCTAGGTTGGGATTCGTAGTATTCCAACATAGGTGAAGGAAAAGAGGCAGTGTGCATCATTGCAGTAGCAGACAGCCAGCTCAGCTCAGTTCAGTGCTACGGTAACCCTCTGTCTCCACATGGCAATCCACCACAGAGAGCAAAATCCCTTGATGTTAGGTATGGGTTCCCATAAAGAGAAGTGAAAGGTCCATGTGGGAACTAGAAGACAATTTTTTAGGGGTTAAAAATTAAAGAAGACTTCTTGTATGTTTTAAATAATTTTCTTCATATTGTTCCAAGAGTTCAATTATACTTGTTAAAACTAAATTAATTTAAACAAATCAGTGTATTGTTTTTTCTTTTGCCTATTGTTATGTAATTACCTATGCCTGTGTAGATAGTAAAAACACAACTATCTTTCCAAATATTCTGGTGTACACCACACAAAGGAAAATAAAAAAGAAATTATTTAAAAGCCAAAATTCTCAAGGTAAAACATTTTTGAGACAATAATAATGAATCTTTTTTTGTTGAATCATTCTAGTGCTACAAGTTAATATAAAGTACAATTGTGCTTTAAATTTAGCACAATATTTAAAGGTGTAAGATTAAAGAAAAGCATATTTCTGGATGTTTTTGTGCAAATTTATCCATTAAGATAATCAAGACCAGATTTTACTAGTACCAGATTATTGTTCTAAGTGAGTAAAATGTGATATTCAGCATTGGAATCAATAGTACATCCAGAATGAAAGGGAAAAAAGAAGTAACAACTACCATTTGTTTTTATCTTCTGGTACAATTTTAACTATAATACATTTCTTTGGATACCCAAACAACAAATAAGAAGAAAGTCAAGAAAATTAATCTTCCGTATTAAATTTATTTCACAACTTACATTTAAGAAACAAACTTTATCACTTCTAAATTTGGCAATTGAGCATATATATTATTTGATAATGCACAGTAACAATAAGGCTGAGTTTGATAGTTAAGTCATCCTTATTTTTCTTGCCTACCTTTGAGAGCCAGCTCCACCACACAGCCTACTGCCATGCGAGCTGCAGGCGCGGTATGCAAATCATTCCAAGTGGTGTCAGAATCCACTCCAATGCCTCCACAGGGTAAACGAACAAAACTTTTTAGAGGTAAATGTGCCAACTTCTGTCTATTGAGTGGATTGGTGCCTAAAAACAATAATTCCTATGTTAGAGGATGCCAAGTAACGCATTTGAAATGAAAAAAAAATTATATATTTCTTAGGTAGTTTTTATTTGCCAAACCAGACAAGAATTTTATGGATGAATTAATAATTTTCTAGTTTCCTACATCACTTGCACGTGTTCAAATGGCAATAGTCATTGTTTAATTCAACAGATTTGTTAATATATACACAACACTGCTTCTCAGCATCTGAAGCTGGAGTATAGTCTACAGCACTGTCTTGCCGCTCATGATCAAACTGTACCACATAAAAATGTTTTTGGATATTGATTGGTTATGTTCTAGTGAACTAATGTTCAAATATATAAAAAGGTTTACAGTTTTCATTTAAAAATGAATATAATTTGAATTTATTTAATTTCACTTACAATGTTTAGAGTGACTCAATGAAAAGGTTAAAGCTTACTGAATATACACCCAAATTCATCCTCTCCCCTCCTACACACACAAAATCTTTAGGTAGGTACACACCAAATAAAAGAGCATAAGCTTCTGAGTGACACGACTGAAGTTCTTCAAGAGTTGCTTTACGAGACCTCACACGTTCACAACGTGTTACAAGACCTGTTTCCACAAGTCTGGCCCACACACTCTGCAATCGTCCCCCGTGTTCAGGGTGACTTGAATTATCACCACAGATGCATGCATGTTTCAGCATCAAGCTATCAAATGCCAAGCCGGTGGTAAAACGATGAGGACCACTGGATGAGACTTTGCCTCCTTCAGACGCAGCTAAAGCCACAAGGGGACTGGAGAGTGCACGAGAGAGTGGTCGTGCAATATGTGATGTTCGAGGACTGAATGCTGACCCTGTTCAATAAGAGATTGATTAAGGTAATCTTAAAATTTATTAAAACATTTTATTATTTCTCTTACAAGCAACTAACAGAGCCAGGAGCATATTTTAATATTGACTTGTTTTGTATTAATTTTATACATATAATTCTTAGAATACTTGAAAAGAGTCGCACTGTCTTAAAACTGAAGAAGGAAGATGTATACCTTCACTAACTTGTAGAGTATGTCGCATCATTAAATCTCTTTGCTGTTGCAAAAATTGTTCTCTGTCCCTTTGTTGTTTGGAAATTTCACTTTCTTCTCCTTTGCGGTCAGTCAGATCAATAACCTGTTTTGACAAAACAGTTAAGAATTATTAGCCAAAGTTTATTAAAAAATATCTATATCACTTTCACAATTAGCTTCAAAATGGATTTTGCTTTCTGGCCTGATACACCACGGTCTAGTGGAAATTGTTCTTTCATCAGAATCTAACTGCATGAATGAATTTAATTGACTGTCTGGGAGACACCAGATACTAGGCACAGGTGTCAACATTTTGGCCTCCGTTCTACAAGGTGTAGAACCCAGGTACTCCAGGTGTAGGCATTTCGCCCTGAGGGAGGTTCCAGAATGGTGGCAGAAAAGTTGGCTCCTATGTTTGGGAAGCAGGATCTCCTGGACAGCCAAGTAAATTTTGACTCAGGCCACAGAAGTCTAGGCTCCCAAACTAATTAAAAGTGACAGCCAGGAGAACGCAATGCCCGTTGTCACATTGTCAATGAAAATGTCTGCTCCAGGTGTAGACAAAGCATATGAACAAACAATTTCCACCAAGACCACAGGCTATCAGTCTAGAATGTAATATCCATAAATAACATTCTAGTTGCGGTTTTGGTTTAAGTTTTTGATAACAGAACATTTTTATCCTAGTTCCGGTTTTGATTCAGAAATGTTTCCAAATGTTTATCATATCTTTTAATTAAATAATTTTGATATAATTGTGCTAAGTAATTTCAATATTTAGAATTTTTTCCCTCCTTTTCCCAAGTGGGGTAAAAAAAATTATGATTTAATATAATTTATTAATTAATTTACTCCATAAAAAAATCTCGGATATCTGTGGTTTACACAATGAGTCACTTCTTTAAACATGAACCCAGCATTAGAAGTTGCCAGAAATTATGAAGATCTGCTAAAATCTGAAATCAGAACTCAAGTGTTTTGCAATTCCAGTTCCAGCAATATATGTAATGAAAGAATATTGGTATTGATTTAGCTCTCACTATTTAAATTGCAACAGTTATGTTTTGGTTTGATGCAGTCATCATTACATACTAGGAATTAAAATCGTATTATTACAGTCAATTTGGTTTCAAGTTCTTATTGAGTATATGAAGTTTCAAACACTGTGTAAGTAATTCAAGAAAAGTAAAACATACTTCAGCAGTATCCTCATTCTCATGGGTTTCATCAAGCATCACACTGGCAGGTTGTCCTCTAGTCCCAGCACGAGTCAAGACTGTCTGACGAATTTGCTATCAATCAAATCAAAATAAATTACACAAAATTCTCACACCTATTTTCAGATCTTGACAACTGCAAAATAAATCTTAAGAATGTTCACCTGCTTAAGGAAATTATGTGCTTGTTGCTGCTGCTGTTGCTCATAGCTATGCTTCTCTTGCTGAATATAATCTTCATGAGTGGTTGCAAGACTGAAACCCCCACTTGCAGCTGTTGAGCCACTGGAACCTGCCAGCATAGGATGGCCCAAAGGCAAAGGAGCAGACTGTGTGCGACCCAAAGGCCTTTTGTTCAGGCGTGCATGTGCCACCTGGGTATCTGTTATGGGTGTGCCAGGGTACACACAAACACCACTTGATGGGCGAGGATGACCCTGCTCGAGAGACTGCATTTGCTTGTGAATATAGCTTGGAGAACTTGGATTACTGTATTCTCCATCTATGACTGAATGACAAATAAGCAGCATGAGATAAGTTAATTCCTCTTGAAGTAGATGAAGAAAATATGCAATTTGCAATAATAAAACAAACACAATGCAATCCTTCAACATTGATATTTCTTACTTAATCAGAAATATTTAAATTTTAAAATGATCTTTCAAATGAAACAGATAATATTGCAGCACTAAGAAATACACAATTTTCACCTGGTAAAGTTGGGTAAAACGGCAAAGTACCAGGCAACATTTGGCCTGTGAGAGGCATGCCAAAACGTGCAGTGAAAGCTGCTCGAACTTCTGCCTCCGATTCTGGAGCCAATTTACCTTCAGACTGTGAAGAATAAGAACAGCTCTTCTTAGAAGCCAGCATTAAATTCTATCATTAACTATCAAGCAATACATCTACCACATGACTGAAATATTCATGAATGAAATTATATTCCGAACCAACTTTTATATACAAAGTATTAAAAGATTAATAAAATTGATATACATTTTAATCTCTAAAGTTGTGTTTCACAAAAAATTTAAGTTAGAAACTAGCAACTTACAGACGAACTTGAATGAACTGGGGGACGACCCAAAGAGATGTTTGGCATGGAAGGACTGCTATACAATGAAAGATCACTTATGGATCCTTGTTGACTACTTGATGCAAGTGGGCCATACGGTGAAACTTCACCTTCCTAAACATGAGATCCAAAAAAGTTAGTGTTCTTGGGGTGTCTTTCCATATCTGCATTTCCATTTAAAGCAACGCAGCATAAGTAGAAACCTACCTCCTGAATAGGAGTGTTGCGACCAGCAGTGGGAGAGGCCTGTGCTGCCACAACACTTGGAGGGGAATTGGGTCCTGAGTCTGGATTACTGCTGGACGTATCTGCTGCAACAATGCAATGTACTTAAAAACATAAAGTCCTTTACTTCAAGTTCCTTTAATTTACATTGAGATATAATGCTCATGCAATTTTAGAACCACACATGCAAGTTACTAATTATTAAATTTAAAGCACACAATGACTTGCCCATGCCACAATATGTTATGCATAATTAGAAGGAAAAAAGATGCAAACTGAAAACTTCACTGAGAGGGACACTATCATTTTCTACAATACTTGCTAAACAAGTTACAAATATATAACTAAGAAATCAATTTTTGTTCTACAAAAATAAGAAATCGTAGTAAAGTAGCAAATGGAAATGAAATATAGCCACTTTTATAATTATTATTTTAATACAAGAAAAACAATGCATTATAGAAATATTTTATATTATTCTTTTATCACTGTGTGATCTGCTGTCTGCCTGAAAATATTCTCATACTTGCAAGTTGTGATTTCCTCTTCAAGTTGGCGAGCACTCTGTCTTTGCGCTTGGCAATAGGGCTGGAGCGCCTCTCTATCACCCTTTGCTTCAGGCGCACCTTGAGCAGGTTGGGCTCGGAGGCTGTGGGGTGGGTGAGATACCAATGTTAACTGGGCCTCACCTCAGATGAGTTTTTTTGGCCATTGTGTAAGTGAGCCCATAGCCAACAGGCAGGTTTTTGCTCTTCTGAATTACTTTTCTATTGTACCAAACGTTTAAATCTTTGTATTTCCCTTTCTGTATAAAATTGCCCGCCTATATGTATCTCCCTTTTATTATAAATTGCCTCAACAAGCAACACAAGGCTACTCAGAAAAGATTCCAAGGAAAAAAGCAAGAAAAATAAAACAAAATATTTGATATGTTTAATACAATAAATTATATTAAACATGTTTTTAATGATAAAATAGACTATTGATTGTAAATGAAGAGTTGTTCTATTGAGATGAGCACTAAATACTTTATCAAGAACCCTGCAAGTTTCATAAATGGCAAATTAAAATTACAATTTTTGGTGATTTTATCCAACACTGAAAAACTTAAAAGTATCTAAAAAATGACAAAAAAATCCTGCATGTCCATTTAATTTTTTCTTTTTTAAAACATGTTCAAGTTGTATGACAAATATAAACAAGAATTATCCACTTGTTCACAATCAGGGCCCTATAATACGAGTTTTTCTGTTAAAAAATCACTACTTTTTGCTGTAGCATTTCAATACTTTCTCTTTACTATGTAAGTACATAGCACACAAGAAATTAAAAAGCAACAGTTAGGCAGATAAGAATACAAAAATTAAGTAGTATTCCAAGAAAAATGTTAATTCAATCATAATTTTAAATTACAATTATAGAAACAATATTGCACACATATGCAAAAACACTAAGTGTTAGTACACATCTTTCGAAAACCAAAGTGATTCTGCTTCTCTTAATGAGATGTACCACATTTATTAATTGTTATGGTTTTCACATCACATAGAAAATAATGTTCATCCAAATTTCTCTTTCTTGATATTGAACATTTCAAAAGTGAGAAAGCCATGAAATGTAATTAATTGTCAACTTGAGAGATACATTATAGATGGCTCAATTCAATCAATAAGTAATCAGAATTACTTGTTGGCCATGGACATCAAACATGCACAAACCAAGCAAATATAAACACACTACATTCAATGAATCAGGCTATTAATTACAAATACAAATATTAAAATACCTGAATATTGCAAGCTTTTAAATTAAATTGTTATTTTGAAATAAGATTATCTACTATAAAAACAAACCACACACACATGTATTTTGGCATACATTACCTGCATATACTTAAATAATTTTCTCTTAATGAACTTTACTAATTTACAATATTTTTGAAATTGTCTTTGAATCAATGATTTAAAAAATATTTTCCATAATGAAAACATTATGGAACCTTTCTGATTATATAATCATGTCAACTGCAAAGTATCAAATATGAAAGTCATTACTTTCCGGACACTCAATAAATTGATTCTAACATATCAATAAGATGAGAATTTTGAATACTTTTTCACATTTGATATTTAACAGTTGACATAATATACAATCATAATGCACTTGGCATCTCTAAAGTCTATTAAATAAAATAAAATTTTAAAAAATCCAAAGTTTGTAAGGCGTATTTTGCATACTATATCATTAACTATTAATGTTCTATGAACCTTAAAAAATCACAGTGATTAAGTGCAAAGGGATACTGTGTACTTAGCCTTCTTTCTAAATAACTCAAGTAAATGGAAGTATGGCAAGAATCGTCAACTAGTATATTCAAGAAACATACCTGTTTTCCTCAAAGGGAAATCCTCGTTGTACTTCCCTAAAATAGGCATGCGATATGGATGAGGTGTGGAGAGACTTGGCTCAGATGGACTGGCATCACTTCCTTGCACTGGTGGTTGTAATACACTCCTGGGAATCAAGAAAATTAAATCTAAGACAATTGGGCAAAAGCAACAAAAATATTATATACGTTACAACATACATTTATTGATGGTAATAGAAAGCCAAATATAAATAGAACTGTCTGAACAATAAGGCATTTAATACACCACAGGAGGAATTCAAAAAGTTGGGAGTGATTGTGTGATAAACAATTGAAACACACAAATCAATGGCCATTAGCCTCCCAAAGTCAAATTACCAGTTGCGAAAAGCTGTGGAGTTCCCTGGGGCACTGAGACTCCCTGCCCCAGCAGCAGCTTGTTGTTCCCGTTGCTTTTTGTTTAACAGGAAACCCTGAGGAGAGTAAACAGAATTATTTTGTGATATATTTGAAGGGAAAAAAAGAAAAAGAAAAAAAAGAAAGCTAAAGCATTAGGTTTAATTGTTTTACTTTATCTCTTAAATTCAAACTTGCTAGAGTTTGATCCAATGTAGATTGTTTTCTTTTTTATTATGTCTGTATTTTCGTCAAACATTTAAGATGTATTGCACAAGAGGCCTTTTTTGCAAGATGTGCAGAGGCTAAATTTACACAAATTAAAATGATCATTGAAGCAATGCTGAAGTGGATAATTTTCTAAACAGCAATATTTTTGTACAATAGTAAACTGAATTGAATTATTGTGCATTACAACATAAAATATAATTGTTTATAAAACATTGTCATGTAGCAGTAAACAAGAGACCTATTGTACCTAATTTCTGCATAACTGTTCAAAAATAAATTTCAATGGGCCAATACCTGGAGTTTTATTTTCACTTCTGTTGATGCAACCGCACTTTCTTGATTTTTGTCTTTCTTCTTGATTGCTTCCAGACGTGCCTTTTCCTGACGTTCTTTCTCTTCCTCCAACTGTTTCTGCTCCCAAACCTACAACAAACAGATTAATGGTTACAACTATTTTAATGAATAATTTGCCAAAATGTATACATTTCTTTAGAAAATAATATATTCAAATAAAGGCCTATGCTCACTGGCTTAAAACTCTTCTTTCTTACAATTACAGCTCTATATTGAAAAAGACAGTTAGATTTATTTATTTATCATCACAATAACAAGTAAAAACCATACTGATGAAAGATGGTGAAAAGGTACAAATTTTATGCATATTTTAACACAATTTTTATTGATAATATATACTTGCACTATGTTTAACAAACGCAGAATTGCAAGAGTCCAGATTCCAAGACATGTTTATTTTTCTCTATGTAGGTTTTTTATGCTAAATATATTGTACGATTGATAACTCATCAAGTAATTAAATAAACATTAAAATTTAATATGGTAATAACAATGTTATAGATGACTTCCTCATAAAAAAGTTAATATCAGGTAATTGTGATGGGAGAGGTAAGGGAGTAGTAGAGGTAACAGCTAAAATTTCAGAGAAAATTACTTATAAATATTTGCAAGAGTTTTATTATGCCACTGTGTTGCTCTTTCCCATTTTTACTGTGCATCCGAACCCAATAACTTTCTATTGAAGAGGGTAACAATAAGCAAATAATTTCTTTGAGAGGTGAGCTTAAGCAGAAGCATTACCTTTATACTTTTACTTAATAATAATAATAATAATAATAATAATAATAATAATAATAATAATAATAATAATAATAATGTCTTTATTAATGGCGAGGCTCAGGCCATACGGCCTGCTCTTCCGCCTAACCACTGAATTTACATACATTTAGAGTAGTAACATTTTAAGAGGGGAGGACAAGCTGTGCATTTAACGTCTGGGAGAACAAATCTAGGGACCATCCCGGCATACGCCTTAAGCGATTGAGTAAACCCAGAAAAACCTCATTCAGGATGGCGGCTTAGTTTACTTAATCATGAAGTTCTGAACTAAAGGCACAATACAAGAGTAAATACTCTCATATTTAGCTGATCATTATTTTGTATCTCTTTCATCATGTAAAACTAATTTTAATCCAGAGCAAATCAATAATTAAATTACTTTTATGTGATCTTAGATGTGTACCTTAAAAGCTACCATACACTTTGTAAGTGTTCTATTGTCCGTTTGCTCCTGTAGATTCCTCGGGCAAACGAATACACTTGGGGCCGGATACTTCCTAGTGGTGGATGGTTGAAGAACAACTTTTGTCGTTTTCTGAGGCAGAAGAAAATAGTTCTCTACAGGGAAGATCATTTTTCTGCCAATGTTGAAAATTTGGTCAAAGAATGAAGTACACAGTTCAATCCATAACACACGGAAATCACTGATGATGGTATAAAATAAATATAAACTAAAAAAAAATGTGGAAGCTTAAACCAAGCATAAACAGAAAATACAACTCAACAGTGAATCTAAATATTTAGATTTTCTGTTAATTAAACTCTATTATTTTATTATTCGACTTATAGCTCAACTATGTAAAGAGCATAAAACCCAATAAAAGATAAATTTGGCTGCTGCAAAATCGATGAGTTTGAGGTCTTTGAAACATTAAACTGGATTAATTAAAATCCAAAACTTTGTTTAGAGGGCTTGGTCAGCCTCTATAATTAAATTCAAAAAATGAAAAATCATTAAACTGTTGACTAATGTGGCAAAGAACAACTGAATAAGAGATGAATTACTTTTTCATCCACAATAAAGATAAGGTTAGGGACACTAACTGGAGTTGAAAAGTGGCTAGAATCATTTTTTGAAAAGATCACCACGACTACAATGAAAACTTGAAACCTTCAGGGCGGGCACTCTTCCCATTTTCATCATGCAATACCCCTTTAGATTGCGCTTTAACATTATTATAGAAAATTATCTCTACCAGAACCAAAAAGATAAAGAAGCCGATCTGGGACATTTTTGAGAACATTTTCAGACAGTAAGAGCATTACGTACAGGAGACACCATTTATTTTCTAAGTGTGAGTAAAAGAGGAGAAAGTGGGACAAAAGTTTTAGAATAAAATTGATGAACCACGTAGGTTCTAAATATGCAGTTGTAGATAAAAATATTTCCTCAAATTATATGTTAATACATATTATAATTTTTTCTGGACTATGTTACACTGGTACTTAACCAAGAAAAGACTGATTTATTCCATAGCACAAAAGCTTACCTTCAGGTGATGTCGTAACTGCTGTTCATGTTGCTCAGCCAGTTGCGCTTGCTGTTGCTGGAAGTGCTGTAGGAGTATTTGCTGTTGTAGCTGCTGTTGCTTCTTCAGCTGCAGACAGTTTTAAGTTTTATTGTATTCACTCTTATATAATACAAGCACATAATTATAAATGGATACGCAGAATCAATTCATTTTCATTTAATGATAATTGACATTAATGTGATTCCGGGAAAAAAATAAAAAATTCTATAAATTTTCCTTTCCATTTCCACATATTTACGTTCATCACCAAAGCCGGCAGCTTTTCAAAACTTCGCGCATTGCGAAAACCAATTTTAAATGAAAAAAACAAACCCATTGTCACATTTGGTGGACCTATGCCCAATATTCGTCAAAGTCGAAACACACTTCTGACACCTTTTATCTCTATCACACTTTTTCTATGACCTGATGATAGTTTGGTGTCAAATTATTTGATCTGTTAAATACCCAAACGTCTTAAGCAACGTCAACTGGCTTGCGCATTTTTGTAATTTCAGAATTGAAAAGAATGAGCCGAAAGTGCAAATACAAGGTGGAGCAACGAGGACGACAGGTTGCAGTACCAATCGAGAAACCCAAGACTAACGGCGGATGATGCAGTGAGCTAAAAGAATAACTAAAACAGACACGATATTAAACTTCCAAAAATTAAAACATCACCCCTGGTACGGCACAGCTAGATCTTAATCTTGCTTTGGTGCTTCCAATTTCACAGTTAGGAGTGGCGCATTCTTCCATCCTTACAGACATCCCGATATTCAAGTAAAATATTGTGTGAATTTCCTCGCCAATTGCACCAGTCTTGACAATTTTTGGAACAGCATAAATAGACCTTAATCCTGACTTGTGTGCTGAGTTAAAACTCATAATATTCTTTAACAATAATTTTAAGGTCTAATTTTCAAGATTTAATTGTTGAGATGATTTAAAATTTTTTCATCTTTTTAATAATAATAATAATAATAATAATAATAATAATAATAACAATAATAATAATAATAATAATATTAATAATAATAATAATAATTTGATCCGTAATACAGCACAAGACATGAAAAGTCAAGATTGTTCATTTTATTTAATATGAATTTGGTACTAAATATAATATGTTAAAATTACTTTATAGTACCTTTTGGATATGATGGGCACTTTCTAAAGAATTGCTCAATAACTTGCCGTATTTTCTTCCGTACAATTCATCTGCAAGTAAGTGTTATACATTATTGTTGATAAATGTTTTTTGTTAAGAGAAAGATCGATAGCTTCGAATTGTTTTTCCTCCATTTCTCCTGGCAAATAATGGAGCGAACAGTTTTTGGTCTCTACGTCTCTGGACGAGTTGAAAATCATTTAAAATGGCATGTTTTTAAAGCTGGAGATTTTAATCTGATTTGTGTCGTCTTCAGATAGAAATTCTCTACAACGACCACTAAAGGTAGTTACACTCAAAATCCCGAACATTCTCTACTTCAAGTCGACACAGAATGCTCGAATAATGTACCTTATTCAAGTGGCTTGACGCTGTAGAAGCAAGGGATTGTTTGTTTTCGTTGTTGTTGGTGGTGTTTTAGGGCTTTTTATGCTCCCCCTTGGAGCAATGTTATGTTTCAACATTGATACATTCGCAGTTGGAATGTGCCGGCAATCAAGGGGAAGAGATTTTGCAAGGAAGTCCAATTTTAAATAGAGTAGGCGGCGTTGACGATCCACTGCCAGACACCGCTAGGGACAGTTGAACAGAAAGACATGCCCCCCTCCCCTGGCGCGCCGGTCTGATTATGCAGGAAAAGCGGACGCGGGTGGTTGGGTCAGCGGCGAAGCCATTGGCGCGGGGCGCGAAGGGCCAGCCACGGGCCGGAGATCGGGGCGTTTTGTCACACTGCGCCTTCGTTCCCCCAGCCGGTCGCAGCCGCCCCTAACACTCATAGGTCACGGGTCGGCCACCCGCAACACTGCTGAAGGTCAGAGGTGGCGCGCGTGGTGCTAAACGGGGGAGGAAGGGAGAGGTCGGAGACACGCAACCGCCTCCACCACCGCCGCCGCAACATTTTCAAGAAGCTCAAGGGTTCAATTTTCCTCCACGCCCTTGAGGAAAGCTACACGATTTAGTTTTCTACTAGTTGCTCTATCGGAATCGTTTTTGTTCGAATAACAGATTTAACTTGGTGGGCAGGGACTTTCCATGTTGAGGGTAGGAAATGGGAACAACTCTTGGTACAACAAATCAGTACTTTGTTAAATCCCAATTCCCTAAATGACGAAATTTCAATTTTTTAGAACAAATTTTACCTATGTTTAATATAAAACTCACATTTCTCTATCTGTCTTACAGGAACAGTCACACATCCACCTCACATCGATTGCATCAATGCTGGAGCGGTCTTGGAGCAGAACAACACTTGGAATTTTATCACCATCGTTCTAAATAAAGTGTGGCGTTCTTGACGCTGAATCACGGTTTATTAAAATACATATTTTAAACGCTGCAACGCATACGAGCGTTTCATACGATTCCGCATTTCCTTTGACCGGTTCCCAGTTATGAGGAGTACACGCTGTTAGTCTCATGTGACATCTCTGCTAGTAGACACTAAGGACTTAAAATCGTCTTATTTAATAATATCATTCACATCATTGGACTTAAAAGAGCAAAATCAATGTAATTTTATTCTCACATTAATATTAAATTGTTTGAGAATACTCCTTTCCCCACACTCCTTGACTAAAGTCTGTCCATCCTAAGAATGATCCTGATGCAAACAAATGCACATGGTGCATACCTCAAGATATCCTCTTGACAACCAATAGTCGATCAGTTTTGCTGGCGTGTGTGTACGTTTAGCGATTGGAAATTCTTGTCAAAATCATGAATTTTGCTCGCTCGAAAGAAAGTTGGAAAATACAATAAGGAGAAAAGAAACTATTGTAAAATCCCGAATACGTTACGGTGAGCCCTGAATTCGACCACTGTGGTACTGGCGCCCTCCTGGTCGATGGTGAAGGCATCGAGTAACAGTGCCCAAGACATTGTTACAGGTCATCCGGTGCTTTATCACCAGAAGACTCGACAAGAACTTCAAACAAAGCTTTCTTTCCACTCGTAGGACTCTGCGGGCCGTGCGAGTACACACGTGAAAATTGTTTTAGTGTTAAAACGCTCCCAAATGAGCTAGCAATGCAGTAAGAGTTGTGACTGGGTAAAGCCGGAGGCGTGTGCCGCAGACGACTCCGGGCGATCGTGAACGCGAGCGCTTTCGACGGAGGAGTCCGGAGTGACCGTGCGCGTGCCGCGGAGGGACACCGAGGGGCCGGTTTCACCACCTTCCATTGTGTGTTTAACGTCGTTGATCTTAGAATCAATCGCGTTTAGTTCGCATGAAGTTATTCAAAACGCGATTACTGGAAGTTAAACTCTCGCGCGGTTAAACGCTCGAGAAGTGACGTTTAAAAAGACCTGTTCATAGGTATCTGCTTCCTCTTCTCGTTTCAGCATTTGTGGTCTCACATCTGTCGCGTAACAATGATCAGAGACCCTCAACTGTATCACGTTGGACGACAATGATCTTTGAGCAAAATCTGATTCGGGATGAAAATGAAAGAATTCTTTTGAGAAATGAATATTTTAAAGAATGCACCGACGATATTTGAGGTTATCAAAATTTTTTATTGTGTTTTGGAAGGTAACGAAGTAAAGATTTAATTTCAGTTTCTTCTTCAAACTAATACAATTAGAATGTCATTTTAGAATGACAGCTTAAATAACACCATATTTCCCATAAATAACATGTTTTCTCTTTCACTAGATAAAAATGAAAATAGGACACTGTAACTTTTCTTTGAAATATTAAAAATAAAATATTTATACAATTTTTGTTATTGCAAATGCTAAGTTTTCCAAAATTTTTACATTACAGAAATTTAAAATCGTCTTTGCACGACTACATTACGGTATTATGCTTCAGGAAATCAAGAGATGATAGGTTCAAAATCTCGTATATCGTCTCTAACCTTCTTGCAAAGGATAACTTGAGGTTTGCATTAATTAAAAATGTCCAATGGAAAAATTTACCGTCCCACAACGCACACCGAAAAGTCTCAATTTTAGCAAAGAGTGTTAAGTTAATCGACTTCACATAATCCGTGGTGAAACAGACCTACGGGCAACCGGGATTATTTAGCGAGATTAATGTTAATCGCGACTAGCGAAAAGCGTGAACGCGTTTAGTGAAACCGGCCCTCGGCTGCTTCGTTTACCTCAAGATCATTCTTAGGCCGGGCAAAGATCGGGCCTTCGCGCTCGCGAGGCGGAGGCGGAGGCGGGCGCGGCGCTGGCGGCCGCGCGCGCGGGGCGGCGCTGCGCCGGGCGCCCACCTGCAGGATCTGCTGCTGGAAGGCCTCGTGGCGCGCGGGGTCCAGCTGCAGCGCGCCCGCCGGGTGGTGGTGGTGATGGTGGTGGTTGTTCAGGTGGTTGATGTCGCTGCCGCCGCGCCGCGTCAGCACCGGGCTGTCGGCCGGCGACTCGCGTGCCATGTCTGCAAGCAGCGTGGGCGATTGCCGTGGCAGCAGGCTAATGCTCGCGCGCAGCGGTCTACGCGGCACTCTTTCAAGGCGCCGATTTCACGAGGACGAAGGTACGTTGTGATATAATGCAGGGGACATCTCTACGAAAGTTTCAACACAAAAATCTATGCGGTTATCTATTCGTGTACTGACACCAACGCATTCATTTTACGAGTATGTAACACAGGCTAACAATATATTTTTAATAGCCAAGATTTTCGTGTTAAATGATCAATCGAGCACTATCACAGCACAATTGATAATGACACACGGACAAAAACTAGACAAAAAGAAAAGGATGGGAGAGAATTGTGTTTAATATCACAGAACGTAGTATCAGAAGAAGACTTAACTAGTTATTTAGAACCGGCTAATCTACAGTGCTCAAAAATCCAAATAATGATAACATTTTCGAGAAACGTAGCAATATTTCAAAGGAGATAAGATACAAAATATTATTATAATGTCGAAGAATAAGAACCGAAATTAAAACCAATGCAATGAACGATTGAAGATCTGTAAAAGGCTTCTACACAAATCTCTTCCCCGATGTACACTAGTATTACTTTATTTATTTTTAAGAAAAGAAGTACATGAAAAACGCGACCTGGGTACTGGAAAGCAATGTAGGTTTAATGACCTCATCTCCTACAAGCGTTCTTATTAGTGGAAGCAGAATGTCACGATGAAATATTCAAGTTCCCAACAAACAGCGCTTTTCATACTATAAATAATGGTCTATTTTTTTCGGACAAATTTGAAAATGTTTCATGAGACAAAACCCCGTTATTTATAGCACATCTGCCACTACTAGACCCGATACAAAGAAAAATTAAACGAAAATGGATAAAACGACCAGGCATGGACAAAATAATTATTTCTAAAAATTAACCGTACCATTTATATGAAAATTATAGTCTGATTAATAATAAATGAATCGGGAGCCAAAAGATATCGTGATAAAGTGGGATCTAATATTGCTATGGTTCAAAACGTATATTTGTTCTTTACTATTTCGTCAGCGTTGAATGAACGTTGGATTGCTTACCTTTCTGCGGCAGGTGGGAAAAGGCTGAAGTAATCTCCAGGGCGCGATAGCCCCCCACGTCTTCTGGAACAGAAAAAAAAGTGCGTCAAAGACAGCTCACGTCTAAAAAGAAATATCAGATAGTGGAAAATGAAACGGAATTTGGACTTCCCTATATAATTTCCAAAGAAACCTAGCATAAAGCTTAAAACCGATGTTCAACTACATTCGTGATTATGTTCACAGTCGTTTTTAAAACATCCCGATACTCTCGTATTGATATATTACATTCAATGACGTGCCAGGATGAGAATGCAATACATTACTGCACTGCGGGTTGCAGCTGCGCGTCTGACAAACATTTAGACTGGAAAATTGAGCGGGGTATAATCTACCTTTAAAAATATTTTAGTACAGGGACTCCAAGGAACTTCACTAATATAGAAATTACCTAACTTGACAAGAATAAGTTTAGTGTATAGATTGGCGAGTTGAAATGCAATATATTTTCTTTATTATTCGTTTATTTGGAGTGTACATCAGTGCGGTCCTGAAGGTTTTGTTAGCCAGCAACTCGATGTGCTATTGGTTTACAAGACGAACAAGAAGTGTGAAGGAATTTTCACGTGATAAATTCGTCAGTGCTTTGTAATACGAGAACTGACGAGTGCCGCTTATTCGCATGCCAGTTTTTCACTCCCTCCTCCTTCACGGCGGTATTGTGCGTATACCAATTTTCTCAAACGGTTTTAATCTAACTTCAGTTTGCATGGCTTCGATTAATACTAAGTTTCATACAATCCTGCAAAGGACGCAAAAGCAAAGGTTAGGTAGATTTTCGATTTAAGTGGCACGAAAAGATACCCGTGAGTGAACAGGAGACTGATTTCATCACAGCTAAACAAAAAACCCGTCTCTTCGTCTAATATATTTCGTCTCCCTTACTGTACAAGTAGAGCTATGTATATTTACAACTTACAAGTCCTAGTGCAACGTTCTATATGAATATACAGTTTTGTATTCTGAACGAATCATGTGCATATTAATTATTTCTTATGAGAAAATTCACTTCGATATATGAGTGTTTTGTATTACAAGTGAGTTTCTAGAATGGATTATGTTTGCAATCCGAGGCCCTATTGTATTGAAATCGACTTTGACAGTCATTTCATGTCTAAACCTCATTAAACAAAAAAAGGAGAGTCTCGTGCAGCTCTATCAGTTCTACGTTATGGAAGACGACGGACAGGACTAGAGAATTCAGGTTATTCTCTATTACATCCTATTGAAATAGTTTTTCATCACGGGAATTATTCTGTAATACGAGGTTATCTTGAGTGTGAAATATGAGAAATAAATTTTTGTGTATAGTTATACCACAGCAATACTAACTTAAACCTTGTGTGAAGGAGGAAGGGAAAAAAAGGAAAAAACTCCCTTTGGAAACAAATGTTTTCACTCCACGCAGAGAGGGCCTAGGCTACTGCGGGTCCAGCGACATTCTAACTCACAGCACAGTCACGCTATCGTACATGCTGTTGCCGTCCTTAGACTAATTTCGGTACCAAGAAATCTGCAATACGGAAGAGGCGCCAAGGAAGGAGTTCCAGAGCATAAGATACCGTATTTTACCATAAAATTATTACATGACATTATTCCTTTTCAATGAGATTTCATCGTTATTATTTAACTTAATAAACCCGAAAAAGTTTGATGTTTTTTTAAACAAATATTAAATTAAAACCACACGGGGCTGACACACTGTTTCGCACACAGTTAAATTACGACTGTATTAATGTTAAATAAATTATTTAAATTGTTTTTCATTAATAGACATGATTATTGGCAGCAGAGGCCTACCTAGTTCCACAGATAAAGCCATAATCACACATCATGAGTTACAAGACAGATTAATGCGTCGTAATTAAGCACGGTCTACGTTGCCGTCGGCCCCAGCCTGGTGGGGCCCTGCCTCCGACCAGAGCTATCGCCTCCCCTTCGATGCTGCGGAGATTAACACGGCAGGCGGGAGCGGGGGGCGGTGGGCAGGGAGAGCGACTCGCGGGGCAGCTCGCGCCTGCGCAGTCGATGCGCCCTTGACCGCGCACGCCACCCGCCCATCCATCACGGCCGCGACCTTGGGAGCTCCCGCTCCCGCTCCCGCGACTTGCGCTCCCCCAATCTCGGAGAGCAGCGCAGGGCCGGAGGGGCGGGGCGGTGCGGGGCGGGTCGGGTCGACACGTGGCGCAGAGGTGGGCGGGGCGGGGCGGGGCGGAGGGTTCGCAGCGCGGGAAGCGCATGCGGCACGACAGGCGCCACCGCATGGACGCGGCCACGCTGCCGCGCCGGAGGGGGGCCGCGATTGCGAAGCGAAACCTCAACGGCACCAAGCAAGGAGCGTTCAAACGAACGAGACGTCCCGACACGGATTATAATCATTCCACCGCACACCTACAGCAATTGCACTTTACAACCAACGAAATATTCGTGTATACTTGTGCGTACATGCTGAGCTGAAATGCCAGCTACATCCAATCGATTTACCACAGGAATTATTTCAAGGATTGCAACAGCGAATTGATTTTCACAAGCAAACATGCATTCTCCACACCGCAAGTTGGCGAAGAATCACGAGACCATAAAGAAAGCACAACTCCATCCTTGAATACGTCAATAATACAATAAGGGATTGATAACCTTGGATAACACTTCTAATTTATTTGTATTTCATCCTCCGGAAAATAACTTAGCTAAAAAAAATCAATTTACAAGAAGTTGTAATAAACATGACTGTTTATCTTTAACCCTACATTTAAAGTTGAATTTATTTTAAATATTTTAATGACCTTTAAAAACGTCTCATTGTTGGTTGCAACAATGAACTTTTTAACTTACTACATTACAAAAATAAATGACAAAATTCATACAAAATCGTAACTTCCACTTCGTTTCTAGTTTACGCCCTCAAAATTCTTCAGCCCCTTCTACTCCTTTGCTACCGCTACCGCTACTGCGATATCGGAAGCACAGCGAGCGCGTGACCTTCGGCGCAGCCACTGACACGCCGTGGCCTTGAGCAACTACCTGGGAAGCTAGCAGTATTTGACACCGTCGAAAAAATGTAAATAAACAGCCAACACGGTAAAGAGATCACCAGAAATTTACACAGCGCGGTGGGACACCTAAACGTAGTTTTTTGATGACACCAAAATGCATGCATTAGAGATATCACTTCGGAGATAATTATGAAATGAACCGTTTAAAAAGACGAAGTTTGCTGGCGAATAGTTTTCGGTGTGCTTTGAAAATGTGTGATTTTAAAACACTCCTAAACAAAGCAATGATGAGGGTCAATGACACTAGTAATGGAAGATTATTAGAAATGTTTTTTGATGCTTGAATGAGCTTTTCCATAATATTTAATGAACAAGTTTTCCTCAGTTCTACAAAAGTGCGCATATGTGAAAAGGCACGATAGCTACCTTTAGTAGCAGATTTGTAACACATTTTCAAACACATTCTAGAAGTTGCAGGAACACTCACCATATCCTGGAACTTCTGTTGATCCGCGCAAAAATACTGATGTTACAAGGCTTTTCGGAATCTGGTGACAGCAGGATACAAACCGGATATTGTTATTCGGATTTTGGGAGAGAATTCATGTTCACAGGTTCGATGTTGTACCAAATGATTACATAACTAATAGACAAACGTCTTAAATTCCAGAGTACAAGAGTACAGAAACAGGAATCAGCCGGATATGGGCGATAAAAACCCAGGTCGAACGGACGGGGATTCGGGGGTCTGGAATTCGTTCCGCAAAATGAGTAAGAACTTCTCCAAAATATGTAAGAACTTCTCCAGTCATTCAACAGACTGCGGAGTGCAAGCCATCGCGTTAGCGGGAACTATCTATAATTTGCGCAAAATATTGTAGGGGAACACACAGTGAATGGATCTACTGTTAAGGAAACTGGTTGTAACCTAGAGTAGAGTTTATATTTAACCAACACCTAACATAATCAGTAGTGAATTAAGAGGTAATAGTAATCTTAGTAATAATAACAATAATATCAATTAATGATAACATCTACGATGTTATCATGATAACGACCAGTTGCAGCAGTGCCGACGCCATTGCAAACGGGCAGTGCGGTTGTTTGGCGGTGCCCTTCAAGTGTTCTTTTGCCCTTCTCTGGAGGGCGTGACTCATTCGCCCCGCCCGCTCCGCAAGGCCACCACCACTTCCGCGCCCGGGCAATCTCAAACTCGGCGGCACCAGGGGTAAGGTAGTGGAAGCAGAAGAGGAGGAGGGGAGGGGTGCGGGGAGAACGCTATCGGACCGGCTGAGTCAGAGGACTGGCCGAAACGCGGCGCCCAGCGCCCTGCGCGCGCATACTCCCCCCCCCCACTCCCTGCCGCAGCACGTGGAACTGGGGAGGGGAGGGGCGGGGGCGGACCAACCAGAGCCGCCACAAGGTCATCGGGTACCGTGACCTCGCTTCGCCGCCGCTGGGTTGCGTAATAGCGCACCGCAGGTGCAGCGCCCGGCCAAGCCGCCACGCCGGCGGCTCCAAGGCACTTGTCAAGGGGGCGTCAGCGAGCCAAGGTCAATGAAAGGTAAACATTTACTTTACTCAGTTCCTTGCAACACTTGTTTTGGTATTTCGGAAATATTATCATAAATCTACGATGCCACATTTCTCGCATTGGCGAATTTAGATAAAAGATATTCACCCCTGCACGGACAAAACAATTAAATGTAATAGCTTTTAAACTATACATAGTAAATGCTGTACAGGCCATACGTAAAACTTGAAAAATTAAACGTATATTTTTAATCCCATGAGTTCTTCAAAAAAGGGAACTAATCGCAAGAAGGAATATTGGATATCGATTTTCACTCTCGTTTGTGAACTATTTACTCCACGCAGGCGTCCTTTCGGTTCTTACGCAGGGGCGGCGTTACAGGTTTTTTTTAGAACAAATTTAGTTGGAAGCGAAATGGGATAGCACGGTCTCTTCCGCAGGGGAGGCGAGGTTTTGATTCGTCGTCGCATTCTCCTCTCCGACTACTTGTTTTCTCACCGCTGTCCAACTCTCTACCTGAACCGTTTTAGTTCGTGGCTTCCAAGCAATGTGCATCGCAACATCGAGGATTCAGATTTTTTTATAGACCACAGAAATTTATCGACGGCGAACCGACAGACCGCTGTGATGTGCCATCGAATTTCCTCGCCGTTGCCTCAGCCACCTCTGGCTTTCCGCCGGCGCGCCGCAGCGGTAGGCGCGGGCGCGGGCGCGGGCGCGGGCGCTCGCCCCTGCAAAAAATGGGCTCGGCCGTTTTACGACGAGGGCCTTACTTTTATTCTAAGCTATTTTCATCGCGCAAGCATTCTTGCCGTTTTTCACGGCACACTTAATCGCCGAAGGTAGGTCCCCCAACAACTTTACAATAACATAGGGGTCAATCTATTTTCAGTCTGCCCTGAGAATTCCTCAAATAGCAGTGTAAATACCTACAAACACGTTCGTCATAGCAAATGTTTCGTCATAGGAACTAAAATTGTTCAAGAGCATCCACTAGGGATAACAGAAAACGAACAAACAGATGAAGAATGCACAAACAAGGAAAATTACTTTATGCCATGTCGAACAATTATTTCATACAACACTGAATTAATAATTAATTCCAGCGTATCAAAACGTTTTTACAGATGGGTTGAAAGCGATTTTAATATATAGGCAATTGTAGACCATCCGTAACTTGCACTCAGTTAAAACACGCGGCAACACTTCTCAGTATTATCTGAATAAAATCTTGTCATTGTATGGACGATTGATGTATCAGAGAGTTCTGTGGATCGACCAGGTGAAAAAACTAATACAAAAACGCACTAACGTTGTCATTTCCCGCAGAAACACATTCCGGAGGCAGCCAACGCATGGCACCGCGTTCTGGTGCTGGCGCGGGGAGGCGCACTGAGTAGGGCGACTGAGTCACGGTCAAATCAGGGAATCCCCGGGAGGGCGGGTGCGCGGGTGGGCGGGGCGCTTGGCAGCGACCGGCCTGTTGAATTGCGCTGCGCCTCTCGCAGGGCCGCGCCGCGCCGCGTCCAAGAGGTCCGGGGCGCGGGAGGGCTCGGGCCCCGGCCGCTGACTCAGCCATTCAGAAAACGCCGCTGCGGCTGGAGGATTCATCGGGCGAGCGGCGGCAGCGCCACCCGAACGCGGACCTTTGCTTGAAGCGAATGCGGCGCTGCGAGAAGCACGGGAACTTCTCGCCAAGGCAGCACAAATGCACGAATTGGGGTCCGGCTGCTCGCGGTGGTCTACGTGTGAGTCTCGTCTTTCACTTGACTAGAGCCGATCGCATCCCTGCTCCTCCCCCTCACCCGTCGGGTTGACCTGACGGGCAGCGAGCCACGGCTGTGACCCGTGGATAAAGGAACACCATGTGCGCAGCCCCTGAGCAACCGTTGTCTATGCATTGTAACTCGGAGGGTTAACACCGCGCGTAACGAGTATAGAGAGGCCACACATGCAGTTTCGTAGAATAGAAGGTCCTCGGCTCGAGGCTGCCAAAGGTGGATTTTTACTACAGGAGTAGTAGCAGTCTTATTTGTCGTTTTCGTTGATCTTCATGTCTTCCGATCTGAAAAGACTACGGGAGTACTGGGAGTATGTGGATGGCACAACCCTTGGACGTTAAGAACGCTGGAGAGAAAGAAATAACGAAAGGAAGGAAAAAAGGAAGAAAAACAACAAAAAGACAGAGAGAAGATAAAAGTAAAAGAAAGAAAGGTTAGGAAATCACACACGCTAAAATAGTAGAACCGTCACAGCCTAATCGCCTGTACTTTCGGCAATGAATCACAGCAGAGGTTCACCGAACTGAATCTTTATTATCATTCCCAATTTAGAAGTCTTTTCTGGCCGACCTGAGCTTAATTGTTTGATGGAGGAAGGGTGATGGTGGTATGGGAGATAGGAAAAAGGGAGGACCCCCGTCGAAAGCTGCTACCAACTAGCCTTGCCACTTACAAATTCCACACGAATCGAGCGAGATTACAGCCAAGGTATCCAGAACAGGAAGGTGGGCGGCCTGACCACTACACCACGGGAGGGCCCGCTCCACCCAACTGATGAGATCGTTCACATAGACTGGCTGTCTGCATGAAGCCCAAGGCAACGCAACATGCAAACCGCATGATTACCCGACGCAGAACACGTGGCGTCGCGGAGGCGGGGGAGGGGGAAGGGGGAGGAGCAAGGCGGAAGTAAGGACGCGAATACAGCACTTATACTTCGATTGGAACATAGTCAGGGTCTGTTGACGTAAATAAGCTGTTACGGTGTCATCCAATCGGGAGCGTGGATGACCCCTACAGTAGCGACGTTTAAGCTCCCGAATGGATGACACCGTGACAGCTGATCGAAAGTCAACACTCGGTAAATAAATAGAAGTATTGTGAGGTCTCAGGTGTACGACGTTACCTCTCCGTAATCTTACCTCCTAGGAGAATGATTATCTTAGACATTTGACACTTTTTCAATGCATTCTAAAAATTTTATTTTATTAGTGCCAAAAGACTTGTCAGCGTCTTTCCGGTAGATAAACATTGAGAAATAGAAATCTGGGTTTTAATTAGCTGAATTGTTGAAAACTTGAAAGCCCTGGAAAACGTCCAACCTTATTGTGAAGCTCTTCTCCCATTCCCGAATATTCCGCCTCCTGAGGTACGTTATAAGCCGGTTGGCAAATTCCGAAGGTCACTCCACTCGGATTCTGTACATTCACTGATTCCAAGAATGCACGGGCTGTTAACTCGACACCACACGACTGTGTCCGGCGAGACTCACCATGAAGTCAGGTTATGCTGGAGGAAAACATTCCACTCAATCTCATGATAGCACTTTGCGATGATAGAAAACTTTCAGAACACTTCAACTTAAAACAACGCGTACTTCTTTATGAGAGAACGAAAATCATACACTGATGATGATACTCTGGCGATCCAGTGGAAGTTTTTAATGCGTGAACTCAAGTGTATTTCTTTTGTATTCGGAGAAAGGCTTTTGACACAATGACAGTGAATACATGTATCACAAAAACTAATATTTTGTAAATGATTATAGTAAAGAATATATTCAGTAACTAGGGATGTACCTCGGGAAGGATCAAAATTACCCACTAAATTCGTTAAATATTATTTTATTCAATTTTTAACGCAGAAACAGAAACGTGGTATATGAGGTATATCGTGCCATAAAGAACGAACTGCGCAAAAGCAAAATATTAACCTCGTGTGTCCGACAGATTTCTGCAGGACATGCGATTCGCATAATAAGAAAGGCGGGAGCCTCATGACACTAAAGGTCCATTTATTGAGTTATCGATCGAAACAAGAGCTACAAAGCTTTTCAAGCGCACTTCCTTTCTCGTAACCAAGGAAACATCCGTTAGGAATCGGGGTTTGCTAAAGGCTGATCTACAAAGAAAATAAAGACATAAAACATGTCAAGTAATTGAATTAGGAGTTTCTGCTGCTTTATATACATAACTTTGCAGTTCACATAGAACTTTTGTAACAGTGTAAGGCTGATATGTAGAAATTCCACATTACCTCGAATTTCCAACTTATCTACACAGATGGTGCTTGATTACTTAATTTAGGTAAGTCGAACTTTTCTCCCTTTACATTCCAGATACCGAAGTTCCACTGTTGAACGTATTGCTGTTCATGCTAAACATTGGTGGGGCGTTGAAGGAATTTCAGGTTTAAATAAATCTTCTTAATGAATCTTTATCAACATATTTATTTATTTATTTATTTATTTATTTATTTATTTATTTATTTATTTATTTATTTATTTATTTCATAAGCAGCCATTATGTTCACAAAGTACTACTATTATTAGCTGTTATTTTTTTAAAAAAGCAAGTGAAATCTCTGGCTCCCAAGGGCAGATCTGAAACAAATTGTAAAACCCTTCGAAAGCTACGAAACATTTCAGTAAACGTGTCTGTGAAGACAATGCCTTTTATTCAAACGGCGCAGAAACACTAGAGAGAACGCGTGATGGTAAAGTACATTTAGTTGCTGATACCAAGGTCGTCATTCGGAGCCTAGGGCGGAGCAAATATCTTTCCCAGAAGTTGCACAGGCGCCCGTCACGGGACGCAGCCGCCGGCCAGGTGCGTGGGCCAGTACGCGTGCCGGCCTACCGCACCCCGCTCCGCGTGGACCCGCGCCGCCACCCTTCCCCTCCCGGGCGCTGCGAAGTAACAGATCAAAAGGCGCGACACATGAGCGGGCGCTCTAATGAGCTCGCGGACGCGATTCCCAGAAAGCGCGGCGCGCCCGACAGGTGCGGGGAGGAGGGCGCTGGGCGCGCGCCAGCGGCCGGGGCGGGGCGGGGAGGGGCGTGGAGGGGCGGGGCGGAGCAGGTGGGCGAAGGGCGACGCGCGACCGGGAGAAAGGCCAAGCGATCTCGCACGCGCAGCGGACCTCGCTGTTTTTATTGCATTTGCATACTGAAGAAATTCTTTTTCTGCATTTCATTAAGAAGACAACAACATTTTATTGGACTGTAATACTTCCACGCACTGCTGAGCAGGAATAATTTATTTTAAAGTGCGTCTATTGTGAACAATGTGCTTCCGCAATTCTATACTAAAAATCAAAGGGCATTTCCTACTTTAAAAAAAGCATGTGCAGAAAGAAAACACAACTGCAACAAGCGACGAAACCGAACTAAAAGAAGTGACACGCTATTTGCATTTCCTTACACGTCTACCAACCCAGATTACATCTCCTCCTAATGTACATTTGTGACCTTGTCGTGAACTTCAATACGATAAGAATTTTAGAAGCAATCGGACTGCGATGAATTGCCCTGCCTGACGACGAATCGAACGCGCCGAGAACAGAGATTGCGCAGCACTCGTCTGTGGAATGGTAAGAAAGAATGCGGTTACGCATTTCTACAATTCAAGTTCTATTTATTCTATTTTTAGGATTTCATATTTGTTTTATTCATTTAAAAAATGAAATATTGAAAATACCTTTAAAATCAAATAAGAGAAATTTGATTGGAATAATCAAAATATAATAAATCAAATGGTTATTTATATATGTAATAAAATCGTGTTTTAATTTGACGATAACAAGCGCGTAATTTTTTTCAGTTTTACAGATCTATACAACTGCCTTATTTTTCATGAAGTAATTAACCACTTTGCCAGAGCTAATGCCAACATTTCATTTTCCCAGAATGATAATTAGTTGTAATTCAACTGTGCAAATCTTCACTTTACGCACAAACATTCAATACTTTAACATTTAGCGGGCTCCCCAGAGGTCCCAATACTGATTTCAAAGTGTAAAAGTTAATAATAATAATAATAATAATAATAATAATAATAATAAAACGAGAAGAAAAACAGAGGGCGTTACGACACCGAAGAATAGTATTGCCCGAGATTTCCAATCGAGCACACCGCGAAGACAACGCAGAGGATCGGGTGAGAATCAGCCCGCGGCCCATTCGCCGGCAAGTTGCAAACCCGCGCTTTGCCCCGCGCCGCCGCCGGTCCTCTTCCAAGAAACGCGCGGCCGGGTGGTCAATATCCTCGGCGCCGCCGCCGCCGCCTGCTCCCACTTCCTGCTGAGCGCTTCCGCCACTTCCGTTCCGTTTGGAACTGCGCGTCAACAGGCGGTGGCCCCTCTGGCCTACAGGCCGAGCGGAAGCTCGGGCGGGGAACGGGCGCGTGGCCCGCCGAACTCAACCAGCTTCAACGATATCGAACACTGGCGCTTAGCGGAGCACCTCCGATTTTACGTATTCTCTTAATTAATTGTTCGATGTTTACTTGAATTAGAAGGTAACAAGAAATGACCAATTCCCACCAGGAGACAGACACGCGTCAAACGACACCTCGATTGGAGCAAACGGCGAGTCGAATGACGAACGAACTACGCAGGTTATCCCATTAATATAGGAAGAATGTAGCTGAACCCCTGCTCCCGTTACTATGAAAGTTAATTTTTCGTATTCATATTACAAGGAAGTTAAGGAGAACAATGATACTATATCATTCATGAGCGTACACACACACACACACACACACACACACACACACACACACACACATACACACATACACTCTCTCTCTCTCTCTCTCTGCAAACCCTTGACTGTTATCCTTTGTGAACGTGAAACATGAGAGGTGAACCGACATGTGTTTAAGCATTTACGGCAATGGAATACAATAATGAAGTATACAATTTGGGAAGATCATATCATACACTCATTCGACCACTAGAACACCAAATACCAATCCAGACCTGATCGCTGGACAACAGGGAACTAATGAAACCACGACTAGCCAAGCGCACATGCCAGATCCCGAAATGATCGTCGGGGGAATTTTCGCCGTTTGTTCTGCGCCGTGACATCGGACTTAACAAATCTTTTTTTATCCGCGTGCCCCCCCCCCCCTCTCGCTGCGCGCAGTCAAGAGCGCCGCGTGCCTTTCCCCTGCTCGCTACGGTATTCCAACAAGGTTATTCCTGCTCTATGGGCAACTTGCAACTAAGCATCTGCGCGCGGCATCGTCGAATTGTTTTATTGTACCTCACTAACAGCAAGGATGGCAATTTATTAGTAACAAACATAAAAGAAAAGTTACAAATTAGCCTCGAAGCGAATAATTATCATTCCTTACGAGAGAGGGTGTGGCTGAAAGGTTACTCTTGCTTTACTTACAAGGAATGTACATAGAAATGCGAGTATACCATTCGTAGTAATGCAATACTGGCCATACATTTATTGAATCCTGATACACCATCCGAGAACAAAAATAACAATAGTCAATCAATGCCCTCTCAAGACACCTGCAACTAAAATTTAATTCAAACAAGAACTACGTTTTCATTCCAATACAGAATTGCACTGCAATGTGAAATTATAGTATGGTAATGGCAATGGCAATGTATTGAAAAGGAGAGAAAATCGAAATGACCAACGCTGAACTATGTTATTTATCCGAAACCTTTCCCTTGAACAAATAGTGAAAATTGAAATTTAAATCTGGAATTTCTTGTTCAAGATATTTAGCCCGGCATATATTACTACCCTATTATCACACTCAGAAAGCATCACCTTCCAAACTTAACTAGCCACAAAAGAGCAATATGGATTGGTGTGCTGGCACAATCAACGTATCACATATCACCCCCCGTGAGGGACCACATATACGAATCACTCTTGGGGAGCTTTTTTTCAAAACATATAATTTTGACACTCACTTGTGGGTTCCTCGCTTACGGCCTCCGCAAACTTTTCCCTCCGCAGCGGAATCGCACGTGGCAGGCAAGGGCAAATATGCACACCCACGTCGGAATTCGAATCCGCGACCCTTCGCACCAACTATGCATGCACTAACAGCCTCATTCAAGAAAGGATGAAATAATTGGTCATCTCAATCGGCAATTATTTCATCCCTTATTAACGTCAACTCATCAGCATGTTGAAAAGCAATACTAGTACGAGGAAAACCATGTTTAATGTCGATCGGTTCTTGGACAATATATTAGAAAAATGTACGGAGTTACCTCATGTATCGTATTTTGGATGCATAAGTCACTGACAAAATAACCGACCAAAAAACGTGGAAACTCCAAATTCCAAGGTGTAAAAATCGCTGGCAGTGTCTCATCCCGCAATATCAGCCACTTGCCAGAATGAGTCACCCAGTAACTGTGTTCGCGTCGTTAAGAGGGCGCGGGGACGTGGCCGCCCCGTCTCCGCGATGACAGGTGCTCCGCGCCATCGGGCACTGCCTCCGCCGCGACCCGAGTTATTCTCGCGAGCCACAGCGGGGCTTCTTCCAACTGCGTACGAAGATCCGGGGGAGGCGACTTGGGGTCACCGGCTCTCCGATTGCTCGGCAACTCACCGGCGCACCCACCCGCGCCGCGGGCGCAACGCAGGCGGCTCCGCACGGCGTCCTGGTCTCGCGGATCACGGGGAAAACACCACACGGGCAATTATGTCACAAGCTGGCACCATTTACTTCGGTGCTAGGGGCTTCCCCGGAGTAACAAACATTCTGGTGTCAACAACACAGAACACAGCTCGGGTAACAGCCGCTAAAGCAGAGGCCATACTAAATGCATCTCGACGTAGAAATGGTAAATGAAACAACGCACTAAACATCAAACATAATTCAGATTTATGCTGTATTACGAAGTGTTTATTCACTGAACCATGTACAATAAATTAATTGAACATTGCATATTAGGTATTATTTTGCAAATTATTGTTCTTTACGTTCTGGCTCGTAATATTGAATCTGAAATATCGATTTTTTTAAAAAAAAATCTTAAACCTTCAGTTTATATACATTTAGAATGACCAAGAATGCATTCAGTACGATGTTAAGAGAATATCGATTTTGAGTTTCTAATAAAATGTCATTTCCTTGAACAAATATAGAATGTGCACGATCCTCCTTCCACTTCCAGTCCCTCTCCCTTCCTTACCCCTCTCCATTCAGCACATCTATCATGTACTCAAAAGATGAAGGATGAGAAGGGAGATGAGGAGTAGGAAGAGATTGACGTAGAGGGAACAGGCGGCGAGGGGAGATATCGAGGCGGGAGAGGAAGAGGAGAATGAGGAAGTGGCGAGGGGAGAAGTGGTGGTGGAGCTACCGAGCGTCCAGAAACCGCAACTCCGCCTATCTCGCGCGCGAACACCTTTGGCCGGCCCTCGCCGCCGGCAGGGGCTGCGGGTTGCCTCACCGGGCGGCGCGGCGCGGCGAAGCTCACAAAGCGCGCGCCGCCCTCGGTCTCGCGCAAGCGGCGCGGGTGCGTCATCGCCTTCGCTTCTCCGCGCGCCACAGCCGGTTTCCTGATCCGCGGAATGCAGCCGGCACAGCGCCGCGCCGCGCCGCGCACACCTCTCACTCGCAGCGGCCGCACGCACGCGCCCTCGCCCGTTTAAGTCCTCGAACGCGGCAGAGCCCTGTAACCGCCACCGATGGGTAGCCGTCAAAAGGTGCCACTGTATAATACACTCGCTGATCTTCGCTCTAAGGGCTTTTGCTGATCTACGTTGTCGCAGTCTTCGCTTCGCTAACCAAGTATCTCGCATTCACTAGCTTGCTCGCGCCAGACGGCAAATTGACAATCGCTTTCGTTAGATCGGCTGCAGCTCGAACAACAAAACGAAGCAGTAACGAACAAAACAAGGAGATAGGCATTCATTTTATTAAGATAAGTCTGGTACAACAAAACCGGTTAATAAGACCAACGGAAGACACTTAGGAGTCACTACCTGTCATTTCAAGAACGTTTTGTTATGTACAAAGCTCATATGATTACAAAAACAAAAACATTTAGTGTTTTAAAAATTCACACAGAATCAGCAGAAGAGCGCGCCAGTTAATTCCGCGATGTGTGTTTTCGTCAGAGTGGTCTACAATAATACAGGGAGTGCGAGAAGATAAACGTGGGAGTGTTCTAGAAAGTTTCCTCTCCTAGAACATCCACGACTGTTTGGCCACGTTTATCGCCGGGATCGGCAAATGCTGGATTAGTAGTCGGCGTTGTTTTTATTTCACTCAACGTAATCTGCACACCGTCAAATTTCGTAGGATCTTTTCAGTGTCGTTTCCAAAATCACACGGACGAAAAAACAGTATTTTATTGTCTTCTCTTAACAGAATACGATAAATAAATCAATAATGCAGAAAGTTTTTTTTATTTACTTTACTATTAATGCTTTGAATATTATTACGCAATATCTTCTATGAGAACAGAGGTAAGTGTGTCTTCAGGAGACGAAACACCCACTGATGGCAATTAAAAATATTACTTCCTTCAGCAATTCAATACAGTATCGACATATTTTGAGAAAGAAAGGGCAGGAAAGAGTAGGCAAGAACGTAACAATGAACATGGGAAGCGATAATTGTATGGTTTGGTAATGTAAACTCCAACATCTACGTCACACTATGGACTTAAATGGACGTAACTGCGGTTCTACGAGGGGTTAGCTTCTCAACCACATTCCTTCACAAAAAACATTGCTTTCGAGTATACTACATCCATTCTGAAATGGAACCCTCCGACCTCGCACAGGAGCCTCGTCGTGGCCGCTGGTGCGTTAGTGTGTCGCGACGGAAGGCATCCTTGGCCGAGAGAGCGCGCCCTGGCACCTGCAGCCGTCTCGGACGCCCCCGCCCCCGCGGAGACGCCCGTCCTCCTACTTAATTTCCGATTTCGCGCCAGGGAATCGCGGGAACGGCGTGCTCCAGCGGTGACGCATCACTCGCGAGGCTGCGGTAGGACGAAGATCCGCCAGAATAACCTGAAAGAAATTTGCTTTCAAACCGTAAAATTGTGCGAATTACTCCAAAACAACTAATGAAAAAAGGGGGGACACGACTAATAACAGCACAATAAACAAGTTTAACAGCGTAAATAACTTGAGTAGAACACCTTTTTAAGGTTATGTTAACTTTTCCAAATAACTCAAATGAAGTTCTACTCTTGACACTTAAAACGATGAAAATAAGATTTAAGATGTATACACTGTATACTCATATTTAGAGTGACATTTCAAGGTAACGAGCTGGAAAGACAGTGGGGACGTTTTTATCCATTCAGAAGCTCCAAAATCAAATGTTTAATTCATAACGAAGCTTCCGACTCACTTTAAATCGAAGTATAATGTAAAATTTTCGACCTTTTATTAACGTTTCTCTTATGATTGTAGAAAGAACAACTAAGTGTAATTGGAGAAACAACAAAATGCATATCAATATGAAACACACGTAGGAAACTATCCTGTATGACGGGTGACCAACTTGCAAGCCCTCAAGGGCCACAACTAACTTTTAATATGTTAGCAGGCCATATTTACATTACCCGGGCGATTCACACCTGACTTCCCTCCCCGTAATGTTGATCTCGGCAGTTGGTCTGTCTGCTTTATAGAATATTAGAACAGTAATGCTTTATGTCCAAGAAGACCATGGAGATACTCAGACGTTGAACACTTTCTTGAAAACAAACTGCAATGTGTGTCGTCAAAAACGTAACAAGTGTAGACTTAAATCTAGCATTTTACGATAATGCACACGTGCTTTCCAGCCTATCGCTTAATCATTACATTTATTATACTCTACATACATCGGACTCACAGCGCATGAACGCACGTAACAGGAGAATCCAACGAGGGTAGCATTATCGCCATTACGCCGCGAACAAAGAGACGATAGCGCTGCCAACAATCCACATCCAAGGCTGTTGGCGGGTGGTGTGTGGACGGGGGGGGGGGAGGAGGAGGCCCGCTATTCGCCGGACGCGTAACGTTCCCGCCCCGCATCGCCCGTCCGCGGCGCCGCCCCATTAACTTCGCTGCAAGGTAAACAAACCATCGGGGCCCAAGATGAGAATGCCCCACGGGAACTCTACCATCGGCGCCCACACGGATGACCCTTGGGACAGCGGACTCCACCCGTTGGATTTCTGGAGCCACACTTCACACGCGACGTGCCACAAGGACTCGCATTCATTTCCCCAAAATGGAACTTCAGGATCAATGCTGAGCAACTCGACTACGCGAATGACAATATAACACACAGCTCGCTAGTCGTACTTTATTGCCTGATTTTATGACTTCATTCAATGCGAACACCGAAGAAGATAGAAGATAGGCTCAGAACGGAAAGAATTGCAGTCACCTCAAACCCTGCAAACAAACCCTAGGATACATGGAAGTGTGTTAAGATTATTATTATTATTATTATTATTATTATTATTATTATTATCATCATCATCATATTCATCACCACTCCAGTCACATAGTATGTAAATTGGGACAAGATTCAAAATTGAAGAGCTAAATATTTAGTCCTAACTTGAAGACTATTAATTCTATAAATTATTATTTATCAGAACAAAACTTTCAAGTAAACGTTTTTTCTTCAAACTTCTTGGCACTGAATGCAGTACGTAAGCTATTGCTACAATCAAGCAAAAAATCTCAGCTCGCGGCTTCTCATTAGTCATTTTTGTGTAATGAGCGCATTGCATGTTGGAAGCACATTGTCCAAGAGATCTTGTTGCCAATGACGTTATTTTAATATCAAGGTACAGAAACACGCCAAAGACGGTAATGTTCTCTCCACACTACTCTACAGCCAACCGTTTCAGAAAATGTCAAGAGTAATTACATTACGCAATTAACAGAATCTTTAACATATCCGGCATTTACACAAACATCAGAGAAGTGCATTTGCAACTGACTTGTAACATCTGAATGTAATGCAAAAGGAAGATTAGTACCGAAACATTACATTGAATAAATTTCAACTCTTGCATCAGTTGAGAATTTAATAGCATTATCATTTTTAATTCCGTCAAGACTTGGAAAGCGGAAGCTCCGAAACAGATTGGAGGTCGAATGGAGGTTGATAGATAGGGTCAAAATTACATTTCAGCTAAGGTATTTCAACTTTTTTTTCTTTCGATATTATGTCTATGTACAATGCGATATATCACGAAAAGCATTACCGTAATGGGATGAGCAGAAGTAGCTGACTATGGGTCTTACAATCACATACCGTAGCGTAGGAGTGAGGCCAGAAATGCTCATGATAAGGGGCAGAAATACACGCAATATCAAAATAATTTAATCAACGCAGGAAAACCCACACGAAAATCGAGCTGTTAGAGAGCAGGTGGTTTTCGGAATATGGAATCAAACGAATAACCAGATCACATTTTACCTTAGCAGCAGTAAAAGCAACTCGCATGGAATTCTGAAGAAAGGTTAACAACTTTAGAACGTACGATACCATATTGAAAGAACATTAATTACACATTTTAAACGACCAGAAAGTATTACTTTTGCAGTTAGAGAAACAGCACCAACTCTCCGAATCATCTTGTATTGTTATTCCCACAAGGGTCTGATTTCCTGACTCTGCATTGTAATCACTTACCGGTCTCCAGTAACAGGGTGGTAAAGTCCGAAGCAGGATTGTGTATTTATTCACATATTTCTAAAGCGCATGTAGAGAAAAAGTAATAGGACGAGAAGTAGACCCGTTTCATTCTTATGCGTTTTTTTTTTTTTTGACAGTACATCTTTCAGAATTTATTTTCTCTGTTAATGTTTGAGATCTATAATGTAAACAAGCAGCATGTAGAGTAAATTTTAAAAAATGTAACAAATGTACAAAAGTGATAATACATACAGAGTAGTTCGTAGTACTTCTCATCTCGTGGTCCGAGAAAATATTATAGTGCCAAGGAAAGCAAGCAGGTGGCTGACATATTTTCTTACAAGCGATAAGGAAAATAGTTGCAGCGCTACCAACGGCAACGTTTTGAAGATGGTAGGCAAACGTATTAGTGGATGTGGCAAGCGGTACGCCGACGGTCATCAAAGCAACGCGTCGGAAACCTTGAGAAAGTGAATGGCGCAGATACAGAAAAGAGAGCACCAAATGAGCATGGCGCCAGCAGACGCGATAACACGAGAGGGGGAATGAAAGGACGGGAGGCAAACAGACGGAGAGGAAGTACGAAAACCAAGAGCGAAGCGAACAACAACAGTGAAGAGGCGCCGCCGCAGGGGCGAGCTGAACCATCGATCCGCAGCGCATGCGGCGGCCGCGTGCGCGGCGGCGGCGGCGGCGGCGGCGGCGGCGACTGCGTCAGCCCGCCGTGTCCGTGGGGGCCGCGGGTGGGCGGCGGGAGTGGCGGACGCCACCGCCGCCACAAGATCCGGCTCGCGCTGGCACGCGCCCTGACAGCTCTCGAGGCGGCGGCGGCGGCTATTTTCGCGCTGCCAAAAGCGCACTCGCGCGCGATTCGGCGAACGGCCGCACTACACGCGGCCCGCGAAAGCACTGGCGACCGGTGGTCTTCCTCCTCGCCTCCCGCACCGCGGACGGCGGAACCTGGGTGATTCGGGGCAGGCATTTGTGGGCTCTTACACGAGATGACAGTGAGTTTGGTGGCTGACAAAATTAAATAGACGCCTGTGAGATGAATCTACACGGACAGAAAAAGCAACAAACAACTTGCAATGAATGAGAGCTATTCAAAAGAGATTCTTTCATTCATATGGAGAGCTGTGCAACGGGAGCTGTTTAAAAACAAGAGAGGCGATGGCATCATGGACACATACTACATCAGGTAACCAACTTTCTACATGGTGTGTAATTAGATGCGTACCAAAACACTACGGAACACCTATTACATCACGCGTAATCGGAAATTAGGATAGTTAAAATGAGAGGACCTCGTACCTAGCTGATGGTCAGCGTGCTCGCTTTCCACTTCGCGGCCCCGGGTTCGATTCCCGGAGAGGCAAGATTATAGTGTACGTTTTCCTTGCCCAGTATAAATTCACTTCTCAGGTAGAGAAGACCGCAATACGCGCTAACCCACACGCACCCCCTTACCCCTTAACCCATGGCCGCGAGGCAGCGACGTCGTCGGTAGGCCTGAGCCCGTTCACGGGCTGTCGCGCCAAGTACATTCATAGTACATACAAAAGGAGTGGAAAGAGTACTGAGTGAAAAACATGAGAATGATTCACAGAGCCCAAGAATCCATGGCGTGAGAAAAAGAGGCCATCTGAACTCTCAATACACAAGATGAAAGAGAGAAACAGCAAGGGTTGTACTAAAGATTTCGTGACAAACATTAAGGGCCTGCTGACTATAATCAAGGCGCGGCTGAGGAATTCGACGCTTGGTAAACAGCTCACTTTATTCTTCACCACGTCTACATACAACTTCAATGAGAAAACCTTTACTAAGAAATAATCGAAAATATATACTTTTAGCTTACGATTATTGTTCGAAAATGTGATCAGAGAAAGCCCTTGAAGAGGGTAAAACGTTTACAAAGGAGTTGCTTCCACATTAAACACTAATCAAACTTCGAAATTTCCGTCAAAACAAAAGCATTCGTAATTGCCTCTGGAAGGTGAGTAACGACGGTTTCCCATGTAAGATGCTTCACTGTCGGAGCTGCCTTTTCTCAGATAAGATATAGACATGGCTGTCGACAATGCGTTGACCGAAATAGGACTTTATCAGGCTGCGCAACGGCATCACCGGGCGGGAGGAAACGCCGAGGCATTAAGATTGTCTCGAGCACCAAGTCTTCCAACGCAGGCTGTGGAAGAGCGAAAGTGTTTATGGTGCTACGATGGAAATATAATATTGCAATTACGATATATACTGATTTTGTATGATGGACCAAGCGCAAACAGTACCTTTTCCATCCACGCTTTCTATAATGCATGATGATGATGATGATGCATAATACTCTTGTTCACTAATTCTGGTACAGATAGTTTAACATCATTAAGTGCAAAGGGATACGAGTTCACTTGGAGCGGAGACAATAACGATGACTCATCTACACTTCGTTCTTAATCTGGTCCGTTTCGAAATACTAGTTAAATTTCCATTGATGTCTCTGTTTTCCGATTAAGATAAATGCAAAATAATTTGAATTAAACAATATTTATTTAGAATATTGTTTCAACAGAATGATGGAATAATATTAAAATATTGCAACACTGGATAATATACTCGAAGTAGAGACTATCCAGTAAAATACACGTACCAAAAAAGTAACTTACAGAAAAATATCGGCGCTTATTTTCTTGAATTAATACTCGGAACGAATGTAAGTTCGTTACACACAACTAACTGTTAAATCGGAGCGTCTGCCATTACAAGGAACAGTTGACCGGCGTAAGTTGAAGTATTAATCGGCATGATAATTATATAGAAAGAAAATAACAATGTAATGAAGCACGGAAACTCCAGTGACAAATATCTATAGCAGCAATCATTAATCAGAATGTATACTTGCCCTGTTTGAGATGTTGCTCAACATACGAACAAAATAAGATATACAGATAAAAGACAACGCCACGCATTTATAGCTCAGGTTATTGACGCACATTCCAACTATAATTGGAAAGACAGGTTACGAAATGCGATACCACAATAATCTTATCTGGATTTTGTTTGACAAGCTTTATAGGTAGGTTATTGGAGGATCAGCAACACTTATTTTATTTTAGTGCCCAAATAGATTGCTTCGTTCTGGGCTGTGGCTCATTGTTCAACACTTTTCACTAAAACAACACTTTTATGAATAATGAATTATTAATATTGTTTTTCAAATGTGAACTACATGTCATATCACTCAACCTCCTCTAGTTAATTCCCAAAACGATTTCAAGATCCAGGCAAAGATGCAAGTGTATTTCAGAGATGAAGATAAAATAACTTTATTCCAAAATATCCGTTAGGTAATATGAGTTAATAAAAAAGCTGATAATTTCAAATACTAATATTTAAAATTCTCCTTATGAACAATGGTTGGTAATAAAAGTAAGAAGAAATTAGCTCCTTTTACGAAAAATAATGAAGGGAAAATTTAACTCATAATATGAAAATTCGGGGCAAATAATGTCTCTAAAATAACACTACCGAAGTAAAATTTGTTGCAATACCTTTGCAGCGGAATCCAGAAACAATAAAGCAATAAAATATGAATTACCACCATTAATGCATTGAGTCTGCATTACAATAATTGGATTTGCCAAAATTTCACACGTATATTTTTATTGGGAGACATTTTTCAACTCTGATAACTAGTATTTTTTGTATCACTAACTCACACTGTTCAATATAAAATACGCAAAACTGATCGCGAGGTTTCTCATCGCATTCCACCGCAGCGCGTCAAGAGTACCCCTTCGCGCACGTTTACAAAAACCCGTTATCACAATCCATATTGACTAACGCATCGTCAGACGTCACATCTACTGTTTACGCGAGGAAAAAAAAGGAACGAGAAAAAGGGCCGCTGGCGGCGGCGAGCAACGCGACATCTGCCACCCACCGCCGCCGGGTCGACCTCGCGGCGGGCGAGCACCGTTAGATGAGGAGGGGGAGGGGGCGTAGGATTGCAGCGCGAGTATAAATACGCGCCGCAGCGCCCTGACGCCCACGCTTTCCGAGCTGCGCCGCGCCGCGGATTCATTCACGTGACTCCGCCGCAGCAGCCACCCACACCCAGCGGTTCGCCGCCACCCCGCTCCCCTGAAAACTGCATTGAGAGCCGGGAGTCGCTTTCTCTTGATTATTAGCATACTGTCTAGGGCAGGGTCCCGGAGCTAAGTCTTTAATAGACCTGAATGTCAACGCACGTTGAAAATAAGTGTGTTCAGGCTCTGGTTGTCTCTCGATGCAAATCGCGCTGCCATGAAAAAAAAACGTGTGCCCGGAATAATTCTAATTCTATTAATCTAGGTTCTTCTTTGGTTAGTGCTAACTTATTTGTTAATACATAATAAAAAATAATCATAACTGTTATTTCTCCGTTGTTGACTGTCATCCGTATTATCATAAACTCTGCGAATGGTTTAGAACTATTTTAAAACATTTAACAAAATAACGCCAACATGCAAAAAAGGAAAAATGATTTCCACTTTCTATATCATTTCTAGTTTTAGAGCTTAGTGCTTAATGGACGGAAACAGAAAAGCAAACACTCAAATCCCTTGCATCTTCCTTCTAACACAAGGTTGAAATTTACTTCGATGAAGTCTCCACACACATCGTTCACAGCCGAGAGCATTTTCGCGTCAGCATGTATAACTAGTGAAACATCATTTCTGCGAAAGTTTCCTGGTAAGAACACTATCATCTCATAGCCAATAAAATCACATCAACTATAAACAAAATCTATTTTTAATACTTATACAACAAACGAAGGATCTGTTTATGTAACCATGAAACGTTTGCACACTTTTCGTAAGGCACAATATAAATTTGAGACGTAAAATTGGAAGACGTGACGACCTCGGGGAAAAATACGATTCTATATTGCGCTCGCGCTACTTTGTGTACATACATGAAATCTGCGTGACGAATTTTAACGTGTGTAGTAGTTGTTTTACGGCTGACAGTCAACTTAATAACTATTCTAGACATCTTTCTTGTCAATTCCAATAACCTTTCTGTTCTCTTAGTTGGTTTCCACGTCTTTCTGCTACTACTTCTTACTCGTTCCTTCATCTCGCTAACCCGATGCGGGTCAAAATCTTTACTCTTCTCTCCACTACTTTGTTCCTCGCGGACTTCTATACTAGAAATTCGGTACCTCCTAGACTCAAAATGCTCATGTACACGGGTATTCCAAGGAGCGCCTCAACTGTTGTGAGTTGTGTCGTCGCGCTCCGCGGGAGCGTCGGTGCTGGAATAGCCTTCCGCAAAGCATGACTTCGGGGCGTTACGCCGACGAAGACGACTACCAAGGCAGCGGCGGTGGCGGCGGCGGCGGGCGTCCCTGTGAATGGCGGGGACAATTATAGGCTGTGACGCCGGGACGGCACCTGAACGCTGACGTCAAGAGCCTCGGAGGCGTGCGTCACGGCGCGTGGCTCGCTCCTTGGCTGCAGAGGCGGCGACCCCTTCGTCGCTTGCCACCCAAGCCCCGACCTGGCCAGCCCCGTCGCCAGATGCACTGCGCACGGCGGATCTGCCGACGGAGGAGGAGCTCCGAGCTCTTGCCTCAGAGAACCCTTCCGGCGGAGTACGATATACCACTTGCACGCTCTCTCGGCCAGCTCCATACTAATCGCAGATGGCAGCCCGCGCGTTCTCCTGAATGGCTCCTCGGCCAGCAGACTTGTTCGAATTATATTACAAATATCTAACATGCTTAGTTCATTGCCTCAACAGAACATAAAGCATTGAGCAAAAACTTTACAATCTCTTACATTTTGAGAGACCAAGGGCTGTCCTAAACGGTTACAAAGACGCGAGTTTCATTTACGGCTTGGTACTCTTCAGCAATGCGGATAAAAGAACTGTACATGGAGCACCAAAAAAAACTGCTCCTGAGGTTGGAGATAGTCCCTTTGAATATGGGCCCTAACCCTTCACAAACTCATAATGAATTAAAAGAGACTAAGAGGTGGAAATAAGAATTATATTTTTAACTTCGTTTATACTGATTTTCGAAGGTGTACATCGTGTTTAGATTAATTATTCATAAATATATAGTAGAAAAAAATAGTGTGTCCTTGTATTTAATTCAGAATGGGGAGGGGAAGTCGATATGATACGTTCACGTCAGAGAAGAGGTGGAAAAAGCACATTTTTGCGAACCTATTTTTTCAATGACAACGCAACAATTTAGAACGCAACCCACAATACAACTCGCGGAATGCTGGTGGCACAAGGTGCTCCACAAGTAATGACAAAATAAAAAGATGAAGGGACGTGTACAATTTTATGTTTTAAAGAAAAATTCTTATGATCGTATTGGTCTCTTTATACTCTAGTACGAATATTTTCATTGACAGTACTAATGTTTTCAGTGGAACTTTGCGTGCCACCATGACCTCTGCAGTGACGGAGTACTGGCAGTTTTGCGCAGCATCGCAACTGATTAAACAAATTCGCATTAATGGATGTTGAACGCAAGCGCACTTCTTAAAAAAAATTAAAAAAACCGCGCGTAAGATATTCTATCATTCAATAAAAAACGTACCTCTAACTGAACTATTTATAATAAACAGAAGCGACCCAAAGAAGAGATAGAGTTCAAAATACATCCAATTACTTCAAGCAAATACGTTAGTTACGAAAGATAAGTAGCTTGAAGCAATCCTCTCGAATGCAAACACCACAACTGAGAACCGGAAAACGCGGAATTACGCTGAATCACGTTTCGCGTTCAACATTACCTCACCGTACCTAATAATAAAGTTGTTGTGTCACAGAGACTACACGTAACTCTCTCGTGAACTGAATATGTTAGAAAAGGGTAACGATAAAATAAAAGCAAGCTTTTGTAATTCTCCTTAAAAAATCTCTCGCACAAGACACCAGCGTAGTTAAGTCCCCAATGTCGTCCCCTTGACACAGCACAAACGTTAACGAAAGGAACGAGAGGCTGGGTACGCCTCCCACCGCAACATACCACATCGCACAGAGGCTGTTGCGAGATTAAAAAGAGGAGGTGGCGCGGGCAGCGGGCAGAGAGGGGGAGGGCGCCGGCGCCGACCCGGTCCAGTCCGGGCAAGTTCTGGCCAGGCAGGCGGAGGCAGCGGGCCGCCCCGGGCGCAGGGGCAACGACCGGCCCGCGCTGCCTGCGCCGCGCGCCCGTCCACGAGGCCAGCGGAACAGCAGGCGGAGGGGCCAACAACTCCACCCTCTTCACCCTTTTACCCTTGTTCTTAATTATCATTACACATTACCAAACTGTCCGAAGACTTCTTCACATCACTCCCCTCATCTCCCAGCACCTCCATTTTCAACCTTGGACGCACAGCAGAACCGAACTTACGCATCAACTCACGCTTCCCTAAAGACAGATTCAGACCACCATAAAATAGCAGAAAATGGGCCTCAACTAATATAACGTTCATCGAATAATCATATCAACGATCATTCTCTGTACTCTCAATATACTTCCGTAATAATTTAAATTATTAATAAAAAAATAATAATAATAACAACCAAAAACATTTATCGCATCCGTCGAGGGCACCCACAGTTAGGAAATAAACCAAGAGTTATGTATGATTGTATTCACAACCCTGAAAAACATGTATGTTGAACAGGTAGACAATAAATAAAATAAAAATAAAATTATCATTAGGGGGCAGATTTCTTTAACTTTGCATATTTTTTTCTCGTTGCATAGCTAGCTGAATATTCTTGACATTTGGTAAGAATTGGATGCTATGTAGATTAATATGTTAGTGGCCATTTTTTCCCCTGTTGGTGCATATTCCTGTAATTATAAGAGCAGATTTTCCGTATTTCGTTAAAATAGAGACTTATCTGTAAAACGTTTCATGTTTTCATAGAATTTATTTATTTGAGAGCGTTCATTGATCAGCAAGCGTTTGTCACAGGTTGTTTTTTTTCTTTCTAGGGATGATAAAATACTTGCAAAAATGTAGGATATTTCATATCATATTTTTTAAACCAAAGAATGAAAAAAAAAACTTACAATGTACTTCACTAAGGAACATTTTACTTTAATTATTTCTCCCGCGAAGTCAGCTAGGTTATATTAGGTTGGCACAAAAATATATATTTTCATTCTCAGCATGCTTCTCCTGAATTTTATCTAGAAAAGTTCCTTCTGTTCTTTATAGTTTATAGTCCTGAATGGAAGTAGGTTCAATGGCATTCTTGCTTCCTGATGGTACGTTTTGTCTAATTTTGGAGGGTGTTTTAAGACAGTTTCTTCGCTTTTAGTTTACTTCAAATTTCGGAATTTCATTACGTTTATAGTAGCGAGCATCCCTCATGTACGTTGCAAAAATATCATTTCTGGCGTTTCTACAGATAAGTGTGGAACGTGTCTGCTTCAGCCATGCCTCTTTTCCTGCTTTGTCTCTCAGATAATTATGTGAAAGAACTATCTGCTCGTATTTCGCTTCTTCACACGACGGGAATGAACGCAAAGTATTTCTATTACGACTCCGTTTCCTGAAAGCAGCTTTATTATAATTTTTCTTCTCGTACAAAAAGGGATACAAAGGTACGGTTATTGTTATTCCTTTTTCATTATTGGACACACTCAACATAACCACAATGCAATTTTAGAATTTCTTCCTACATCTGTTCTGTAATTCTGATCTACCCATATTTGTTACGCAAGAACACTAGTTAGTTCTTGTGTATCGTGAACTCGGGATTCTCGTATTTTCTAAACCATTAAATTCCATGCAGAAACCTTTTTACAAAATCATATTCTTCGAATAAATGAGTTTTTATTGTGTCTTTAAATAGCCTCTGTTTGTGTATCCTGCACATTTCTTTCATTCCGCAAACCTGCTTGTCAGGATGTTTACGAATAATGAATACCATGAATATTTTAATGTTCATTTTCATTCAATCATTACATAATGATGGAAATAAGCCCATCGAATCTCCTATGGGGCGGAAGAAAGACAATGTGCAGCACCAACAATAGTCTCGTTTATTAACTTACATCATTTTCCTCAACACGAGTACATTCTTTTCGTCACGACATTTCAAGTTAATGTTTATATAAGCGAAGACAGAAGGACATTCCGCTAGTTGTAAAGTGTGACAAGACAACACTGCGATCTTCATCCGAAAATATCAACTTACCAATATATCTCTACGAAGCATTCTCTATTTAAACGCACTGAAACTCCACTGACATACGTGCTGAAACTTAAGTCACGGTCACTCACATCGGCCCTTCGAAGTTCGTAACATTAGGACTAATGATTCGCAGGCTATATTTGACAAGCTGGAAATTGTTTTTTTTTAAACTGATTCCAAGCTGAAAGCTTTACCCAATAACGAGTTACACTTCACATTTTTTCAATACATATTTGGGTCTTTATTTACATTAAACAATTTTTATGTATATTTAAAATACTATATCAGATATCTTTATATATTCAAAATATATTCAAAGCACTAAACAGGATATCAGTGCAGATCTGCGCCCACCCGAAAACATTTGGCCCAAACGCAAACCCGGCTACGTATTCCCTCAAAGCTTGTTTCATACAGGATGAATGTCCGACCAGTCACTTGATCCTTCTAACGAAAAAAAATATGACGCAATGTGCATTCAGAATACTTTCGGCATAAAACAAGTTGAAAAGAGTAATTTTGATAAAATTACTTTAGTAAAAACAAAAAAAACTGTATGTGTCGTATGAATGTGACGTCAATTTTGAAAAATAAAGCGTTTAAAATCGATGTTAAAGTGTGTTACGTCAATACTACACTCAATATAAATTCAGTATTGAGCAATATTAACTACACATTTAACACGAGGGACTGTCAATTAAATATATTTCCAAAGACAAATGTCAATTTTTAATTTTCCAAATGAAATACTTTTCAGAGAATGAAGATATGTGAAACATATACACGAAATCCAGAAAAAGTGTATACGAGAACACCCTACTTCATAGTTAATGTGAGAAGAAGAATGGCACATGCCCGAAAGTAACAAGATCGATTAAAACGCGCGTCGCGCGAACTGCTTGCGTCGCAACTCGCTCGCTCCCCGCGCGCCGCAACCGTGAACTTGACAGCTCGCAAAACAAATGAAACCCGCGCGCGCGAGCCGGCGCAAACACGCGTCGTGCCAATGCGGCGAAAGCGCCACTTACAGCGCGGCATGAAAACACGCGCGCCGTGCCGCTTCGCACCCCGCGCGGCTGCGCAAGGGGGCGGGCGCCGGGGAGGCGGTCGGCGCAACGCGCGCCCGAGAAGGAAGGGGGACGAGGCGGGCCGAGCCGCGCCGGCCTCGCGAGGCGCGAGCGCGCGCGGGCCAGCGGAACGCCGCGACGCGCTTCGCGGCGCCGGCGCCTCGCGACGCAGCAGCAGCAGCAGAGGCGCAGGGCGCCGCACGCGCCGCGGGGCCACCGCAGCCGCCCGCAGGAATTCAGCACACGCTATTTATACGCGAGCGTCGCCGGCCGGCCCATCGACGCGGCACCCACCGGCCCCGCACCGCCTCGCGTGCTAGCACGCCCGAGGGAGGCGGGCAGGGCCGTCGGACGCGAGGGGCCGAGCGCACGAGGAAGACGGCGTTGGGTGGCGTGGGCGGGCGCGCCGCGACGGCGACGCCTCGCTAATGTTAATGCTAGCAAAGGGGATAGTCATCAGGCGCGTGCTCACAGCTACTCTTCTGGTCCCAGAAATACCGACAGGAAAACCGAGCCGGTTGAAACTAAAGGATGGCGAAATGTTATAGAACAGTTATAGTAGGTACCTGTTTTCGGAGCTAAGCATTCTCAAAACGACTGGACTGAATGTGAATAATCGGTTTATAGTGTAAAAAAGTAGTTATTTAATAGGTGGTTGATTTATGTTAAGGAACTACGATGGTGTAAAGAAGTTTTCACAAGAGTTGTTTACGGGAAAGTGAACTGCCTTTGACAGAAATGTTTCCTCAGTAAACACAGTGGAGAATGAGTAACTCCAATATCGTCACCGGTATCTGTAATCTCTACAACACACCAGGCCGCATCGAAGTTACAAATATAAACGGCCATTCAATTAAAACACAAAAATCCTCACAAATACATATAAAAAAATCACACTCTTTTAAATATATAATTACACACACAAATGCGCGCGCGCCTGACTTCACGGTATTTAAAATAGAAGTACACGGAAACAAAAAATCATGATACTTTACATACTTTGGAATATTTGTACACACTAACATAAATTATGCAAGTGCAATTCGCCTAACTGTTAGTCATATTTTCAAATAGACATATACACAGCTAATTAACATAAATGGATCTAGGACTTAACAAAGAGAACGAACAACGTCACTTGATCAGCAGATTGCAACATCGCCACACAACCAGCATCCGGAGTCAGATAACAGAGATGGCAATATTAATAGCTCATCGTCGTCGACGCAGTCTGCGCCTTCGCAAGCGAACGTGTCTATGCGACGCGCAAATTAACTTCAAAAAAATCCCCGCGCGCTAGTTACACTGAAATCCCAACGTCATTCCGTGGAATGGAGGCGAGCACAACAGAGGTCCATCTATATCCAGCGGCGACCAGCTGTTCCTTCAGACGACGGCGTCACAGCAAGTGGCAAGAAGACATGCGGGGCGTATTCGCCTTCCTGCGACCGCCTTGGAGGCCGGTCAACAATCTATCTCGACCAGGACAAAGAAAGATCCGCGCTTTTGACGTCAGGTGGCGGGGACTAAATAAAAAAAAGAGGGCGGTTTGGATTGCGGCCTATCACGGACGCACCGTTAACTGCATGGGCCGCTCTAACGAGACGGCCGCGAAGTGGGTTGGGGGATTTCCATGACAGTGACCGGCGCAGCTCTCCTCTTGTTTTCGAGAGCCCTAATGTGCTACTGGATGGAAAAAAATATTTCGTGATGATGAAATCACAAACAGCGGAACACTTATGAATACTAAATCATACACAAGCTGACAATATTTTTTTTAAAAGACGGTTCATGAAACATTTCACCTTATAGTTTAAAATTGTTAGAAATAGTTATATTGTGCAGAAAAAAGGAGCAATTATTACTCAACGAATTATTCAATTCACAAATTTTCAATTTCATTTCGCAACAAACAATTTCACCGATACTTTTTGACTCTCGCGAGAAAATTCGCCCCTTGATTCGACCCTTGTCTCTAATTATTCAACAATTGCCACTCATTTATGGAAAACATTATATGGCCTACTATGGAACAAACGCACGACCTGTATTTTCTTATGTTATAAAGAATCAACATCACAGATTTTTCAAACATACAACAGACAGTTTTTTGGACATTACAAAATATATGTCAATATACACCTCGTTAACATCTTCGAAAGGAATATCCATTAGACATTAAGAAATATTATGGACCAAATGTCTATTTCGGTAGTAAAAATTCGCTAATCATCCTAAAAAGCAACGTTTCACATTGGTGAAATATTGAAATGTTTAATATATGTATCATACATATTATTCAACGCCTACAAACCATTTACTAAAATGATCGTTAACTTAATATATTTATAATGGAATAGAAAAAACACGTATTTCAAAATATACTTCTCAAAAACAAGTAGTTAATAACTCTCTCAACTTTTACTTGACACCGAACGTTGTTAAGTTCCTCTCTTCAAATAACTGTGTTTCAGCCACTGTATTCCACAATGACAAACATTGATATGAGAAAGGAACGATTGACGAAATGAAATGAACTCTGACCGAGTATCTGGGGAAATTTTTCCGATAATGTTTACATCCCGTAATAAGACAAGGAACCCAATTTGTTTTAAAACAAACGTGCCATTTTGCAGTATCTCACCACGAAGACGTTGTGACACGGTCAAATGCGAATTAGGAAACTTCTGAATTCAGGAATTCATCGCATTGCAATCTCAACCGGTCCGCACTGCCAAACTCAACGGCTGCCACCCGCCGGTGGCCCCTCCGTTAACTGACAGGAAGGCAGCTACGAATTTATTGATTTGAACTAGTTTTATTATTTTTTATAATTTATACACAAATTGCCAATTAGGTATACTGTCAACTGTAGTGTGAAAAATGTCATTCGTGTGGCGTTTACGATCAAACGTCACGTCCGATTTTTCTGCTTTACTAAGAAGCCGATAATCATTTCTGCCAATTATTGAAACATCAAGGTTGTGAAAGTGGAAAACGATGCAATTTTTTTTACCGAAGTGAAGTAGGGAGATGCGAAAAATCAAATATGAAAGGTACACTGATTAAAATAACTCCTCATTAACAGCTTACTTCGTTTTAATAATTTTAGGAACGTTTTAATGATAACTGACAGTTCCTTTTATTATAATTGAGTGTTAAAATTAACTGTAATTGACCATTTCATTTACCATTAATTTCAGTAGCAAAAAGGACTGACGTCTAAAAAAATTCCACCACTTTTTTTTTTATCGGAGGCACTAAGGGGCCTCATGTTTCCTCCATACAAAGTCGCTTATGAAACAATTGTAAAGTAGGAAACTAGTACACATTACTCAACAGTTTGCTTACAATTACATATTGTGCTGTATGGCTTTCGTTGTCTCTGGCCTCTCCTGCGTGATGTGATTTTCATATGTGGCCTCTAAATGACTCTTGGGCTTTTGTGGGAGTTATTCGACTCTTGATAAAAAATCGAGCAATGGAGCATATACAATAATATTACAAAATAGTGAAGCTATCCAATCCAACCATCAGAGTTCAGTCAACGAGGGCTCCAACCAAATAGTCATGTACGTGCCGACACATCTCCACGTCCGCAACTTTATCCGAAGAGGAGTGCCTGGGTAAGAACACCTACCTAGGGGGTGGTGGTGGTGCATCCTGGAGCGCGGGCCACAGGCCAAGTCCAGGGCCATGAGGACGCTCGCGCCGCCCGCCCGCCCGCACCGACACTCTCACTGCTGCTAGCGGAGGCGGACGCGGTGACCGCCCGCGACAGCACTCTCGCACGACCCCCCGTAACCCCCGCTTCACCACTTCCTCACTCACCAAACACACCGTCACCGTCACTGTCACTGTCACTCATCGACGCACTCGCACTCTCATCGCCCGCCCGCGTCCATGGCGTCACGCTGTGGCTTCAAGTGACTCGCGCACTCGCTAGGTCCGCACTCGCCGCCTGCGTACGCTACACTGCGGCGCGCATCAGACAAAAAGACATCGGCTCAGCGACGACGCCCGCCCCGCCCCGCCGCCGCCGCTGACGTGTTATCTAAACGGCGGCCGCAGCGGCGCGTCCTACAAAACAAGCCGCTAAATATAGGCGCCCCTCCCCGCCCCGCCCGCGCCGCCACGCGGGCCGAGTCCACCGCAGCGCGCAGAACACGCACGCGTGCCTGCGTGCGGGCGCGAAAGTCGGCGCCGCAACGCGCGCCCTTCCCCACGCCGCTGTTCCTCGCTCCGGCACACACGTCCCACTGTGTAGTTATTATACGCGTCGGACATGTATTTTTAACAACTGGGGGTGGGAAAAGTTTCAACGATCAGTGCTTTACGGCCAGATACGGATCTATCGTATCCATGCCATTGGTAGAAAAATGCTTTGGTAGAAAAACGTACTCATTCTGAAATAATTTGAGGCGGAAGCGGTACAATTACTGACGTGATAATGGATATTTCTATTTGCAAGGAGAGTATAAATTCATAGTGGAAACGTACGTTCTCAACCGATTGATTGCTCCTGAACTTGCCGCTTCTTTCTCCTGCCCCCTGTTATTCAGCTGTTATGTCCGAGGAGCACAACAAGGTCTACATTTCATCATCGCCCACATTATCACGCTCGTTCCAGGATTAAGCAGTTTAAATCTGTTCTAGTTTCACAATATTCCCACTTCTCTCTCTATTTCCCGGAGCCACTTGCTCACAGTTCAATATTTTTCGATAAACGGACGAACGCAAGACTCTAGGCAAAAGCCTGTGCTCATTTCATGCAGGGAAGTTGTTTATCTCTCACTCAGATAATAGGAAATATGTGTAATTTCAGTCTGATGTCACTTCTTAACTGGTCAGACGCATTTTCTCTTCTTTTAAAGATATCTGTGACATGCCTTTGGTGTATTAATTACCTTCCAGAGTAGAGAGTACAAAAGTGGTGTAACAATTTTAATATTATAATTTTTCGAAATTTTAGACATTTTGAGCAACAAATATAAAATGATATCAGATGCAAAAATAGAGTAACTGTAGATGAATGGTTAACACTTACTTCTTTCTTTCAGTATCTGCACTGTGGACAGATGTCTGGGCACCTTATATCTTTCTCTCAGTTCACACAGCCAAATTTTAACTGGATCTTGCAAGTGGCGAGTACAAAATATACTCACAAATTGACACCGCAACGAAAAAATGCATACTTTCGTATGTATTGTCGATGTAATATTAATTTTCATTTCAAGAAAGCTGCTACTGATACAGCATTTGAATCACTAAATATTTCAGAATCAGACTGTCGCAAAATGCAAAAGCAAACAAGAAGTTCCCTTGCAGAACAGAGCCGTAAGTAAATATGACGAGTTATTGATATGCCACAGAATGATAACCAAAGATCATTCAAAGAAAAATGAAAAAAACAAATATGAGATCATTCAATCATAAGTCATGTTGATACAAGATGTTATTGGGGCATCTGGATAAAATCTTATCTCGCATTTGTAAGACATACAAAGCAACTGATTTTTTTCGAAATACTTAATTACTCTGCATTTATTTATATTTCAAATTATCACTTTATTTCAATATTATTAATATCATTAGGCCCATATAAAGAGCGTTTGATATTTGCAAACCGAGGCGATAGCAGAGGTTTATAACCAAGCAAGTCCGTTATTTGCGATCATATCTATTCAATACTATTCGTAAAACTTTTTTAAAATAAAAATTCAAATATATAAGAAATATTATTTCCTTGCACGCACTCACACGCCATCTTCAACTACAACTCATTTGTTTCTATGGTTCTTAACAATCAGCGGACTGTTAAAAATCCTTTACTGACACCGGAGGTTGAGTAGGCTTTTGTTGCTTGTTGTTTGGATATTATGTCAGTATAACAGTACGGAATTACGAAAAGAGTTAAGAATGCTTCAATTGTAAGGAAGATAACGTGTAATTACATACAGATATTGAAGACTAATAACGTAATGAGCATTTATTTCTAAGGTATATTAGCAAAATTGCTATATTACGTTCCACATTTTTTATATACTGTATTAACGTTTCCCTTAAAAATGTCGTTATTAACAAGCTTTAAACATTTAACGTCCGTACACATTGAGCAAAGATTTCTTCGAAATCTTCACTTTTTCTCTATTCTCCATTTTCAAAACCCCCGAACGGTCTTTATAAATAATGATATAATTAATAAAAAACAGTTTCAAATACTGCTTTAGCTTTGACAAACATACACACCAACGTACATTCATAAGCATAGCCCGAATGGTGACACAAATACAGCGAACATGTCTTTTACACAGTTTCTTCTTCATTGAACATTAGAATCTCGCTAGGTCTCATTACTGTAAAAAAAACATCATGCATAAAATCACGAATCTACGAGGAACGGGAGGGAAGGGGGGATCTTGAGCACACAAAAATAATGTACACTTTTAGCGACGAGTTATTACGAATAGCTGTGTCAGTAACAAAGACAAATAAGTTAGCAGAACTTCAAAGCTTTACATCTAAATCTAAAAGCAGATCCTGCTGATAGTAATTCTGCAAAAACAAACTATTAGTTTTATCCTGTACCAAAAACTACTTATGATGTATTCTTATGTATCGAAGCCGAGAGGAAGGGAATTAATGTATATGAAAAAAAGTGACGTATATGATTTTGAGGAGCTTATTCAAAAGTTAGATTGTAGCTTTACAAAGGTACATTGGCATTACTTAACACATATACGCAAAACTCAACCCCACCAAACACGATATTTACTAATAATAAAATGTATTATTATAATGATCATTAATAATAAATACAATAGCAAATAAAAATAAAATGTAATGGGTTACAGTCGAAGACGGAACGGACATAATATGTTTATTATATGTATGTAATACAATTCACCTGTATTTATGATAAGTACTTTAAGTATATAATACGTATTATAAATACAAGTGCATAATGTAATAAACATATCTTAACAGTCTTTTACTGCATGTAATTAACGGATACTATAATAAACCACGAATTTTAGGACGACGGTCACACGAAAAACCTTGTAACGAATATATTTATATTTAATATTTAGAAAGTTAAGAGCACAACCTATTAATAGGACGATTTCTGACGTCTGTTTTCTTTCAAATTCGTTTGCGTATGATGCTAGAGCAAAACCGCTGCCAGAGCACGTGTGTCCCTTGCAGCAACGCCTTCCGCGGCGCGGCGGAGCCGCAAGGGAAGCGGAGGCCTGCGGAGGGGGCGGAACCGGTCGCGGGCTCCGCGCGGGGCGGGGCGGCCAGCTGCGGCCCAAGGCTGCTTATCGGCTTCCCAGAGGAGTTCGGTCGCGCCTTAGTGAGTGCGCTATCAGCCTGGGGAATGCCGAGCGTCCGGCAGCGGCGGGCCCGGAACGGAACGACGGCAGGCGGCGTGGCGGGCGGTGCGGTGCGGTGCGGGGCGGGNGGGGCGGAGGCGCACCGCGGCGGTACGAAGGACGGCGCAGGATGTGACAGCACCGCGTATTTATAAGGCGAGTGACGAAGTCGGCGAATGCCTTTCTTCGACAGAGACCGCGATACCGTCACTGCGATAATTCGCAGTCATTTCCACTACCGCTCTGTGGAGGTGTTCTCCTTCACAATCAAATACTTCTGCCAGATTCCCGAGGTCTACAAACACTGCTATCACCTGCATTCCTGGCTTAGCAGCTTCTACCAAAAGCTCCACTGCTCTAGAAGCACGGCTAGAGTGCCATGCAAAGACGTTCAGATCAATTCCATGTACCGCAACATTATAGAAAAGAGTGAATGTCCGCCTGACTAGGTCTGATGAACACAAACTTGTTAATTAAATGAGAAACTGTGAAAAGGAGATTTTAGTTGAGGCTCCAGAGAACAAACTGAATGCGGTAGTTACGCACTTTGTCGGATTTATTTAGCTGTGAATCGCAGTGTACAGACATTATGGAAAGACAGCATGGAAGAGTCTTGAAGGTTATAGTACAAATCAATCTGAATGGGTATGTTGGCGTAAGTGAATAAATGTAATACCACGCGAAATATTACTGAAGTATATATCTTTTTCGACTAGAGTGTAAATAGAGAGGCTAGAGTTCGTCACAATACATCAGCCATTTGTTGTTAAAACTACACACTGAAAATAAATTAATTGAAGGCAAAATTAAATGAACATTGGCAAGTTTGCACTTCGCAATCCCGAGTCTCGCTCGCGGCCAGCGGGTCCATGTCTCCGCAATGAGCGGCTGACGCGGAGGAGGGAAGGGGCGGGGCGGGGCGGCAGACGGGAAGGTAGGGCCCGGTGGAGATGGGGGCGAGCGACAGAAATAGAGAGGCTTATCTGCCGGTCGCGTCAAGGCCGCGCGGCGACACGTGACAGCCCGCCACCGCCCCCCCCCTCACTCCTGCCGCGCGCCAATCGCACAACACACGCGTTCACCCGCGACCCAGGAGGCACCCCCTCGCAGCCATTGCGACCAAGCACACATCAAAACACAGGTGGTAGATGCACGCCCCGAAAACTATTCCCGAGTCTCAATTAACTACATTCGCTTTCCTTTTGAACTTGATATTTAGATATTAGAAATATGTAATAATAATAATAATAATAATAATAATAATAATAATAATAATAATAATAATAACAATAATCGTCCGATCAATACCATTTAATCCAGAGTACGTTGATTTGGTAAATTCATATTTCAGAGAAGAATTTAACTAAAATTCATTGTAATATTTTCAGGTTACTAATTTGCAAGTGACAAAATACCCAACGCAAATATTTGATAAATTATAGCCTTAATTTTTCATGAAAGTGAACTCAAATTAGTACATAAATAAAACATTCCATTCACAATTTAAAACTTTGTATAAAAACAGTTTACTTTTTGTGAGCGCAGATTACATTTAGTTCACCTCTCGATCAAACAAAAAACTCTCAAGAATAAGAAACATGTCGTTTCAGTTCGAATACTGAGACTGATTTCATTTTTTACACGCTACATACTAAACAGTATTTCTACTATTTATGCTTGGCCTAAAAAATCTAAAGATTGTAGCATTTCTTTCTATTTTCTTAGAAGTCTCATATCAACAGGAAAAAGATAAAATGTGGGGCTAAACGAGATAGAACTTAAAATTGGCGATACCGTTGTCGTTTACTTAAATCCTCATGTTTCGATTCATGCAAAGGGGGCTTTTAGAAACCAATGACAAGAGGTGAGGTACAATGTCAAGCAACAATAATTTGTTTCTTACAATCAAAATGTTAAGTGTTTCCCAAACGTTTCACATAATCAATAAAATTAATAAACTATCTTCCTTATGGAGATCAGATGAATGCACATTAGGTACTAATAATTAAATTTTTTATGTATGTAATTGGCTATCAGAACAAATTATCATTTATGTTTACGCAATATTAGGATGATGTACATTTGTAAAAAACATATCTGGAGTGAAGTAAGAGTGCTTTCGCTTGAAAGTAACACACACGGACAACTATTACTTCTAATACAATAATTAATCTATTTAAAATTATGCAACAGACCAACACTCATGTTATACTTTTTAAAAAAATTCAATTAATCATATGGCTATTACTGGAATGCATAACAGGATTTCACTGATATCGTGTGACTCATTCAAAACATGTCACCCAGAATCCCATAATACGTTTTTGTACAATTTCAAAACTGATAAAACTGAATAGGATGAACTCACAATACTCTTTGTAGATTATTAAGATTTTTTTTTTTTTTTTTTTTTTTTTTTTTTTTTTTTTTTTTTTAGATTTCAAAGGTAAAACGATGCGAACTTTACTTTAATGTATCAGCTACAGGAACTCGGCGTTACCAGGGAATCACCTATCAAATGAGATAATTAATTAATTAATTAATTACACTAGTACATGTAGTGTACCACGGAATTAGTTCTTACCCCCTCAGTTCCCGCTACGTTGCAGTCCTCCGCACTCGATCTGCTTCTTCGCGTGATCCATGCTTCTCCGGCAGCCTTGCGACAAAACATTTTGGGTCATCATTCTGAATCACGCACCCCTGTCGTTTTTGTCGGCCGCTGAACATCATCCACGCAAAATTTGGGAGCAATAGCTCGCATTGGCTCATATGATTTTGTGAAACATGCATTAGATTTACATTTATTAGATCTAAAGCATGATTATATTTATTAGATAATTATTATTTGTTTCTTGGACTAAAGATGGAAGATAAGCGTTCATTCTATTTATTTCAATATTTAATAAACTTTAAAATGTTTACTACACAATCAGTTAATAAGAGTAAATAATAACACATTTAGGGTGAGTAGAAAGCTCAAATTACTTTGTTAACGAAAACCGTGCGGTAAATATATAAATATTCAGAATGGGAAGAATGTAACAACTAGTTCCAGTGCCTTTCCCGACATATAACTGTTGTTTCATTTGAAGAGGATAACTATATATTTACTTCCTTAAGATAAGTGGCCGGGAGGAAAATACCAAGCTCGAAAATTCTATTTTCGGTTTCACAGCAAACAGGAGAACGTGTTTACACGAAAAAATGTAGTTCGGATCAGTACACAAACGAAGCAAACAACAGTTTACATAGACGGCTAGAGTAAAATCAAGAAGTGATGCAATTGCCAAGCCAAGGTGAATTTACACAAGCTGTTCACTAATGTACGCTCTTGATGTTAGTAGAGTGTAAAATAAAATGTGAATGATACGTAGGGGTTAGTAAATTCGACTTGCAATCATGTAACCCGTGAAAATAATATTCCCACAGATCATCTTTCTACTATTCTCCTATCCGGTCCATCGATATTCGTGAAGCATGTAATTATTAAATGAGTACAGTGGAACTTTCACTATTAAGGGATCGATTTTTCGGGGTATATTTCATAATGAAAATGATTTAATGTATTGAAAAAATGCCAAAGTCACCATTCCAAACCACGTATTATTTAATTAATTTTAATCAATTTATTTGAGAATTACTTTTCAATTAATTGCAGGAAATGACACAAATTAGAAAATAAATACAGTAGAGTCCCATTATGAGATAATACCATGTTAAAGACTAGTTTATAAGAATTCCCTGCCTGTAGTAGACGGATTAATAGTTTCAGAGCAATTTTTACCCACAACCTAAAGTTGAAAGATCGAATCGTCGAACTGTCCTGATAATTCGGGAGTTAACTGGTTTTACCCTCAAGCACCCTTTACAAAGGGCAGAAAAGAAAGAATTTCCGCCCGCGAGCTCTGTTTTTCTGAAAGAACTCAAACTCTCTTTTAATTAGCTAATTTGTGCAAATAAAACAAATTATTCAGGTTTTTCAATTTTCCGCAAACTATCTTGTTATTACACCGGATAATGGAGGTTCTACAAAGTTGCCACTTCTTATAATTAGTTCACCTTCATACTATACCAACAGTATTCCCAAAAACACGATCTATATTTAAACAATGGCTGACGCATGGTTCCAGTTCGTAGAGAAGACAGAGTGGAAGTGATCACCAGGGTTAAGTTCCATGATGTTTCTATAAACAGCTGTCACGTACGCTTGTCATTGGTAGTGTCAGTGTCTCATCAGATGTACTTCACGGACGAAGTACGGTTCATTTATCTCAACACGTGTAATATAGTTAGTAGCAAACGTCTCTGTAGTAATTAGTAATTAACCGTCATCGGAAAGCGTTTATATTTTCATTATTTATGTCATTAAACTACAGGTGAGTAAGAATAAACATTGAAGAGTTTTAAACACAATCTCAGAAGTGATAACTCACTGCCGTTAACATTTTTGGTTTTAAGAACAACGAAACATTATAAGCTAGTTTAGGGAAAGAACGACTGGGGTGTAGTGTACTCATCACCACGATACCTGATTTTATCCACATGAAAATTAAATATTAGGCTACCCAGACGGTCGGAAGTTACATAGATTTATTTTGTGAAAATGGATTTTGTGTAAAATGGTGTTATATGGTTTTATTTTGTATAATTATTCTCTAATTGCAGATTAAAGGTAAGATTTATGCCCGTCTTCATTTTCTGAGCTTCAAATGTGAAAATGAACGAACTTCACAACATTCCATTTTATAATGGAAGAAATCATAGTTTTCATTGCGTTGAATATGTAATAGGGAAGAGGTAAAATTCTTACTACCGCAAAACCCGCATAGATTTACAATGAAAAACAAGCAGGACAAGTTCGAAATTAAATGACTTAAAAGACGAGAAAAGAAGCATTTTTACGGTTAACAGAAGTAAACGAATTTGCAACAGAAAATACAGTATTTTAGGGTTTTCCATTCGTTGCACCGAAACCCACCCTAGTGCAGGGCAAAAAAAAGTCATTGCTCCGCCAAAACCTGTCCCACACGCGTGAAGAGCAGCTACAAATAAAACGGATTCCGGAACAGAGTCAGTGCATGTGTAGTGTGCGGCGAGACGGCGTTCTTGGTCTGTCATACAGACTGAAGTCGAAAAATAGGTGTTTTGAATTTTTATCGTTATAATTTTTATAATCATTATTATTATTATTATTATTATTATTATTATTATTATTATTATTATTATTATTATTATTAACTTTTAACGACTATGAAGACTTTTGGTAATTCTTACTCCATAATTCATAAATTATTAACGCGTGATTTCTTTATTTAAAAGCTAGCAAAAACATCAAACACGTAATCTGTTAACATTTCATTTTCGTGATTTACCAGTGATCGATACAGTACACTATATTATGAACTGAAAAGTTTCTGCACAATTGTTATTGAAAAACAAAGAGTAATTAACAAAAGCATTTGTGCTGGAGTATGTTTGCGCCTGCGAGAAACTTTCTTGGCACTTACTTGAATGGTTTTGTAAGGGTATCAGTCAATACTTTTATTTTCACTTTATTTTTTCGTAAACGTGACGCATATACCTTCACTTTGGTTATTAAAAGGCACTATATTGGTTAATATAATGCAGTTATTCAAAGTTGAATTACATGTTTAATTTTAAAGGGGCGTCAGCATTCATGTTTCAATACAGCATACAACTATTTCTACACAATTAGAGACTATACCGATCATCCAAAAGGAAAGTAATATTAATTTTAACAACGACATTTAGTGTATTATTTATCATTTGGATTGCATAATTCTGAAGAACCTGTAACAAGTATTGTACTTCATCTTCTGGGAGAAAGAACGAACACAATACAACCATGCCTGAGGCAGGACTCGAAACCGCGATCCTTTGATCCGAGATCACTACAGCACTACTGTCTTAGCGATATCGGCCATCCGGACCGGCATTCCCTACGTCGTATGTCAATAATAATGTAAAACTATCAATAAAGAAAATATTTGCCTTTCCTCACATTGCAACATAATATTTTGCATATTCCATATCTTTTGTTCTTTGCAATGATAGCTGTCTTCATTCAGAACATTAATTTAGATTACAACTTAAAATAATTAGACACAAAAAATGTGACCTTGTTAATTGAAAACAGCTGAAACTGAAAATACGATATATATATTTCAATATATTCTTATTTAAATCATTTTAACGAACGTAAAGTGGTAAAAAAGCAAACTGATATTCAGAACTTCGCATAAGTAACAAATTATTTCCATACATTTTTTGTAAAACACTCTATTGTTAAAAGTACCCCTGCGTGACATTCTGAAATGCATTTACAATTTCACAGCGAATACAATCAATATTCATAACTTACGTATCTAACCTTGAAATGGCCCAGTGCACTGGACTGCACCGACCAACGAGCTCTAATGTAGACTAGTAATTATAGTGTTGAGATCACCGGCCCCGACGAGCTCCTCGGTGCAGGTTAGGGTGACCCGAGTGCGCGCCTTTGCACTGGTGCGCCTTAACGGTCAAATGGAACACAAAAGCTGCCGTGAGTGTGCATGTACGGCGAATGGAAAACGCTATTAAAGGAAAAGAATTAGTATAAAATTAATGAGAAATGCGATCATTTTCATTAGATTGCAGAAAAGAAGACAGTCAAAATAAAAATAAAACCTTATAAATCTAATATTACAACAACTGCTTCTACAATACACACTCTTTATCAATCCCATTCCATTTTCATTTCACAATTCTAACAGTTGTTAAAATTTGAAGCGTGCCCATTTTACCCTAGAAAATTTGAGATTTCAAATTTTTCATCTCATTTATTTTTTTAATAGGGGGTGATGTGTTAACTACATAATGCAGTCAAAGAAGCATTCTAAAGATTGACATCAGTTACATTATCAAACTTACGTTTTTTTGAGAAAACTGCGAATGAACAAATGTCACCGTTAGGTCCGTTATTCTCAACATCACAGGTTTCTGAAAGTGAGACTAACAAAACTTGTCAATGAATTCAATGCGTGAACGCATGTGAGATCAATTATTTAAATACCTGCACTGTGGCGCTCATTATCAACATAGTTTCGTATTGGTCAGGAGGGAGTGGGCGGCGAGCAGGAGGCAGAGGAAGAGGAAGAGCAGGGAGCGATTGCTCCGCTCAAGGGCGTAGAAAGATAGTGACGGTGAATTTAGAAGGGTAAGCATTGCTGCGGGAGTGAGGTGGGGCGAGGCGGGGCGGGGCGGGCTGGAAGGAACGGAAACAACAAAGGGGGCGGGCGAGATGTGAGCGGTGGGGAAGGGCGGCGCGAGCGGGCGGGGAAACGGCTATTCCCGGCGCGCCGCAGCTATTTCCGATCCCTCCCGCGCTATTTGTGGCAGGCGCCCCGCCCCCTCACTCCACCTCGCGCCGCGGAACAAAACAGGGCTATAATGGACCTTGGTTGCGCAATGTCACCTCGCGGTCCGAAATAACAAGGGCGGAAGGGCTAGATGCCCTACGCCCCATGCGACGCATGGCCATAGCCTAGCGGCACCTGTCCACAGACCCACCCACGCACGGCAACAAAAATCGGCTTCATAACAATATGCTTCAATTATTATTATTTATTATTATTTATTATTATTATTATTATTAACATAATATTAACCAATAATTACGATGGGTAAGTTTAGAAACAACCTAGGAGTAAATATGCCAAGAAAGAAGTAGAACTAACCCAACATGAAAGCTAGATGGAAGGTGTTACGTATACTCATTTTATTTCTTAAATCTCTTCCAAATCTGAAGGATTCACGTCCTCTGAGCACTGCACAGCTATGCTCCCTTACCTAATAATTTGCACCTTCTTATAGGGTACTTCAATCTTCAGGCAGGTTTTCGCACTTGACATTGAAAGAAAAGTTTGGGAAAACACTGAAACAACAATAAAAGTTATTGTTATTGTTTCACCGTTCTCTTGTTCCCATGTTCCATGAAAACAATTTCAAATCTGATCGAAAGGAGTCGTACGATTTCGCAACGCCTTCTCAGCTAATCTTGGAAAGCCCGCCGTCGTCGTCGGGGATGGTGAAAACGCCGACGATACGCAGCGCGTTATGCACAATGGCCTATCGAGCGCCTGCGCGGGTGGGCGTTGCGAAAGCGCGAAGAGGGTGGAAAGCGGGGCGGTTCCCAAAATACGCGTTGTGCAACACTCTCGGGTGGGAGGCTCTGGGAGCAAAGGGCGTCACGCCCCCGCGCCGGCCCCCGCCCCCGCCCCCGCGGCTCCTCCAGCGCCAGCCGTTCTCACATATGTCGTCGTTGGCGGCAGCTTGACGTTTTAATGGCGCAGTGCTCACGCTTAGATAAGAGTATTTCCCTCCTGCAACAACCGACTGTATTATCACGCAACTACGCACCGTCCAAATCCCTCAGATCTCCGCAGTTTCAAGCGTGGATGATAATGAATATGTCAACCAGAACAAAACGAATAAAAAGTGCCTTACATACTATTTATTTCTTGGTGAACATTCATCAGTTAATAGCATATCTAAATAATAAACTTAAAAAAATGACGCTGAAATATATTACCTCAGACAACTGAGTAAATGAATGGAAACTTGTATGTAAGACAAAAACAAACTAAACTGATGCATCTTCTGTTCTTTATATGTACCATCGGCCTCCAAAAATCTTACGTACCAGAGCTGGAAATGACTTTCCGAACCAACCAAAATCACAGAAGACTTGATTGAGACTTGAAAATTTACAACTAGCAATTATAAAAAGAAAGATGAATTTTTCATCTTGTTAAAATGATAAAAATGCCGTTATTGTGTGTATTATTACAATTAATTTCCGTCTCAAAGTAATTTCATCAGTTTCACTTAATCCAATGCAACCAAATGTAATCTAGCTCAACTAAACAATATCTAATTTAACCAAATATTTCGAACATCACAAATGAAATATTTTTCTTCTAAAATACACAATTATTGGTTTCAACACACCTGAAAAATCTTGGTAAAAAATTCTGAAAGATATCTACTTTTTTCAAAATTTCCGAATGTTAAGGTTTTTGAATGTGTACAATTTCCAGCTCACTCTTAAGAGTTGTCAGAATGATAATTTCGTATTCGTACAATTATATATTGATGCAATTGTCGTAGGTTACGAAACAAGAAAAGAATGATCGTTACCCACTCACGCGTACTAAAACCATTTCAATGACTTCTGCATACATAAGAGTTAATATGAAGATTTTTACCCCTTGAAAATATAAGTTTGAGACAAGGCTGGGCAAGTTAAGGCAAAGCCAAGTGGGGCGGGAATACGCTAGAATGGATAGAATTGGGCGAACAAAGCGGTAAGAAATAGAATTCCTATCAAACTGATTGTAAAAAATGAATATCGGATCAGCAACACGGGATACTTCCATTTGATACTGATCAGAATCAAATATACTTTCAATAAAATTTATAAAATTGACTATATTTCATGCCCCACACACACACACACACACACACAATTACAAGGGGAAAGTCAGTTATTAGGATTATTGTGAAGCGTCTTTACGCAAACCCCGGGCAACGCTCTGCACACTAGCTATCTAATAGAGATTGTGGTAAATAAATCCCTCAAAAATGTTTTTAGGGTAGTTACAAAATGAAAAAGAATATGCTAATAAATCGACAAGAAAATTGTCCGTGCGCATATCTGTACGTAACACTTGCAAATGAAACTGGCCAATGACTGCAGCTGACTTGGATATTGCAAAACGTATAAGCAGGTCGGGGAAAGGGAGAGAAACGAAAAATGAAATAATTTTAAATATAAACTTTTGGGATGCGTGAAAAGCACAGAAAATAACAAATGTTTTCTTTGTTGCACCATTACATAACCTTCTCTACAAAAGGTTTAAGAAAAAATAAAGGGGACCATCAACAAGGACTAAAGAGGACAAGGGAAAGTGACGTATGAAAGCTTATTGACGACGATTCAGTTACTGTAAAAGTAACGGAGAAGAGAAGCAGCCATCTGGCAGATGACAGAATTGGGCGGAGCCAACTTCACCTCTCCCTCGAACTCGTGGAGTGTCAGCTCCGGCGTTGCCATGGAGACGCAGAGGTTTTTCTGAAACTGACACCTGAAAGGGCACAGCGCCTGCGCTCTCCAGAAATGAAACATCGTCCCTCGAGAGGAAATATATTGGCAGCAAGTGGCAGGCACGTTGCTCACTGATTAGAGAAAATCTCTCGGGCAAGGTACAAGGTAAAGGTTTTTAAGAAAGTTAATCGCTGAAAGCATAATAAGAAATTATTAATAAATTAATTCATGAGAACCAATCGACATCAAAGAAATTTAACAAGATAAGAAATCTTTGGGTAATTTATAGAATATCAGCCACACATTTGTTAACATTTAATTCAATTGTTATGTTTATTTTTTATCTCTTCGTCATGCGAAATATTCCACACAACCATATAATATGACCTCTAAAACAATATCGATTTAAACACATATTTCACTCCGTCCCAACAATTGTTACGCAGATGATTTTTCACGATGTAGTCGACTGATATAGGGGTTAATTTTCGATACGAAATAGACGAAGTGTAACATCGGAAATATTTTTTCGGATTTCAACTACAAATCTGAGCGGAAAGTGACCATCAAAGAGAGACTAAAATAAGAAAAATTACGTTTCGCCGCATTCATTTGTTTACTTATCTGAAAACTATTTCATTTTGTATGATGTGACAACAAAAAGTGAAGACGACAGGAGAAAGTTCTAGAGATGTTGCTGCAAGGGAAGGATGATAAATCGAGAAATGTGATAAGTTATTTTTAGATTCTACAGCTATGATAAGAAGAGATAATATCAATGAGTCAAAGATGCATCATATGAGAAGGAAACTCCGCAAAGGGCTTTGTTTGTCATGCCACCATGCGATTTTCATAGCCTTGATTTTGTCTAGATTTGAAATAGATGATTCTGAATAAATTGTGCAATTAACTAGCAAAAATTATTTGTTTGGCTGTCGAAAATCGTTATCCTGAACGACTGAACTTCAGCGAATTATACATGCTAAAAGCGAATTAAACGTTTCTTTCCCTTTAAACATATACTATTCTCAACGTTTCGGTAAATGATGCATACAACTTTTTTTTTAGTGGCATTTTATGTCAGGGCGATAGCCTCTTTAAAACCTGAATTATCCAGAAGTTGCATTTTTAGTTTGCTGCACTGCAATGTCAGAAATTACATATACTGGTTAAAATAGTACTTTCCGTCCATGTTTTCAACAAATATTTCATTTGTGTGCCGAGTTTATGTATTACGAGGCTCCTAAAAGAACTGTGCTAGTCACACCAAAATAGATCACCGCAGATGAAAGAGCCAAGAGGGAAGTTAGATGTCCGATCAGGAAAAAAATACAGCAGAAATAAAATAGAAAGAAATCAATACCCAATATCATAAACATGTGTCATATCTAGCGTCATCAAGCAGGTCTAACTTTAAGATTATGAAGAAAAAATATCCATGACGCGTAGAAATGTATTAGTTCTTGCAAATGATTAGGTCGGTTGGCCGACCTCCTTACCTTTCCTCAAATGACCTACCTCACACAAAGTGAGCGGACGGGCGACACGTGCCGTGACCGCACCCATCCCGCCAACACGAAAAGGATTGGGCTCGACCGGGAGGGTCCGTGCGCCGACCCCACGAGAGCGCGAAACGACGCGGTCGGGGCCGCGACCGAAGGATCGGGAGCAAACGGGACTGGCGGCGGCGGCGGCGACCGGTCGGGAAGACCTCAACGCAGCGGTTCCAATGCCCGCGGGGGGCGGAGGCCCGAAAACAACTTGGGACAAAGGTAGAAGACCATCAACTCGTTGCGTACTGCACGTCTTGACGTTTCAAATTCCAATGCATGTTGTACCGTGCGCTTTTCATGTCTTTTTAGAGGTGATCATTTTCCCAAATGAAGTGATGACAACACGAAAGAAGGTTGTTCCTCTTGGAATTAAGTGGATTCCTGGACTCACGCCACTTACGAGTATATGTCTCTCCTTCAGAATACCTTTACATTAGTACAACGTGCTACCACAAACACACGTTGTCTCGCACGCTCTGAGGCTCGGGGTGCGGGACTGCCGGAAGGGAATGGAATAGAGTAAGAAAATAGTCAGGATCGAAAGTTTTCGCATAGATACACTCTTCAGGCTAGAGTTTCAAAATGGAAATTTAATTAGAGACACAATTTTCCTAGGATGTTTCGAAAGGCTCGACAATATTAAACAAAGGAATAATTAAGGTTTCACAAACAGCGTGATAACTTTGGGAGAGCATTTGAAGGCACACTGATGAGGAAGGACAACTGGTGAAGACAAAATATTTTATTCGAAGGAACCTAACTTCGTTGAAAATAGCCTGCAGACTGAGCACCTTCATTTAATAAGAAATGTTAGCACATTTAAGTTTTAAATGCCACAGTTCATTTACTATTCGGTTTTGCAATTTCGTGGAAGCCAGTCCCGCTCAGATCGGCCCGCGCAGCTGCGCGCAAAAATCTGGAAAGTTATGGAGAATGAAACACAGTCAAGCTAAGGCTTTCAACGGGAAACAACTCGCAACAGTTAAGCTCTGGCAGGGAGAATGAATTTTTGCGGGGAAAAGTACTGAATTGGGCTGAGGAGAAAGGGAACAAGTTATTTTTGGTAACTTTTCAAGATGAAGGAAACCTTAAATAATATTCACACATTTTATATTATCCTGCCCACTTTTTCTGATCGAATTCACTGTGGTAGCAGTAACATTGTTTTAATATACTTTCTACTAAATAGGTTTTATGTGGTTAAAATTTGGGTTTCAATCGTTGACATTTTTCCTTCCTCCTCAGAATCTGTATTGAGTTTAAAGAAAACTGGGCACCGAAATCATAAATGCACTTTATTTTACATAATAAATACAATATTATATTTGTTTAGAACTATTATTTATCCAACGAAATATAGTATGATTTACTTATTCAGCACTTGCCATAAATCAGCTGTTGCGATTTCATCCAATCGGAAGCTTGAATGTCACTACAGTTACGTTACTATAGGGACGTTGAAGCTCCCAATTGGACGAAAATGTCAACAGGTGATTTATGTCTATGTACGATGAAATAAATGCTAGTATAAATATTTGTGTAGCAACGGTTGGCTTAATTTATTACAAATTACATATTGTGAAGAGTTTGGGGATAATGACAAGCATACGATCCAATTCTCTTTAGCTTCTTGCATTGATTTATACAATTTATACTCCAAATGATTGCTCCAAGCTCTTCAAATTTGGAGGAAACATTCACTTCCAGGAAATCTAAGTTAAAACGTTTCTGAAAAATATCTTCGAATAAAATTATATTTAACACCACTATCTGGATGTTTCTTTCTGGAAAACATCATATATAATTTTGATATATAAATGACCGTCAAGATATTCCATTTATCGGTTATCATAAGATTTCTTCACAGGAAAACCGATTTATATGCTCATTTATTAACTGTAACATGTGGTCAGAAATTTTAGCTGGGTTAAGATTACTGCCTCTTTATTTCATGAGCTTTTGCCAGGCGGGAGAAGCTTCGCTAGTCAATAAACTCTTTTCTTAGAAATACTACGCAAGCTTGCATATGTACATACATGCAGAAGCGAATCTTGATATTCAGACGCCCATGGAAGGACAGAATGAGCGTCCCTGTTAGGATACTTTAAATTAGGATTGCTGTTATTATTTCTTTTAGCGGGTTTACTCTAAATATCGCCCCTGTGAGTGGCGGCATGGCACGTGCCGTGTCTGCCATACCGTAGATAGGCAACCGGCGCAACGCGCCAAAACGGCGTGTAGCGGGAAGATATCGCATCTGGAGCCAAAAGGTGGCACTGATAACGACCGCAAATGCACCTCTTGCGAAAGAGCAAGATGAAGCGGCGTCTCGTGTGCCCTCTTTGCTTCGACTCGAATTACATGTTTCACAACAGGTATGGACATCCCCAAGACAAAATGTGGCCTCCAGTTTGCTTTTTTAAGTCAAAGACTTCATTTGATACAGGAATAAGGAAATTAGCAACCATTAACGGTAGATAAATTGAATAAAAATAAAACCAATTATATTACTGTTATATTTTTACATGAAGTATAACCAAAAAATTATAAATTAAATGAAATCTCTGGGGTTTATTGCCTGCTTGAGCAGTATCGAATTTAGAGAATTGTTCCTCCTACTGACAGGAAAAATGGTAAATATAATAATAAAACATTAAATATGATTATTAGGAAATCTTAGAAGTTGAGATAGTTTTCATTGTTTCACATCGTTGCACACTATTTAACTATTTCTCTCTAGAATTCTATATAAATAACAAACTCTCCATTCTTTTAAACAAAGTTCACAATGATAGAATACAATATTTACTATGGTACGTAGGAGTAATATATTTCCGATGGGAGAGTATTCTAAACAAGTACTAAAAATGCAGAAAAAGACCGAACAATATAATACATTTTTATAGAATTAATACCCAGACCATATCCCACAAAAACTTTCATATACAATAATAATAATAATAATAATAATAATAATAATAATAGTTATTTATTCACAAAGGTCGTTAAAAGAACCATTAAAACAAGTTAACCCCGTACTACATACAAGCTTTTATGTTTTATTTAATTTTAATGATTAGGATCTAATTATTTACCAATCAACTAAATATCAACTTGACTCGGTTTGTCTTTTCATATTTCCCTCCCATAATTAATTTTGTAAGAGAACATGTACGATTCAACTGTTTTCACTTTTCCATCGTAACCTCTCGATACAGGTAACTTATGCAGTGTATATCGATCTCCGTGGCAATAACATACCAGTAAAAAATGAAATAAATATATTGTAAGTATATTATGAAAGTAACAATCTCATCATATTTAATGAACTTTTAAGATGTTTGACATTCTCACGGGAAGTCTCCAGCAGCGTTACAGGTTACAATTTGTTTATCGTTCTATTTACAAAAGAATATTAACCTACATTTGTTCTGTTTTCTTTGCCGCATTTTTAAACCATGACCCTTACGCGCTAAGTATGTCGGTTTTCATAATCTTACCCCCACTTCCTGCGTGGACGATCATCTTTAATTGCGTTGAATAACGAAAAAGTCGCGATTTCTCTCTGCCTTCACTCAAAGGTTCCTACGATATAAATTCTGAATATGGGTAACTCTTAACAAATTTTACTGCGTATTTTTGTATTTCTTCGAGTGTTTGAAGAACTGTTACAAGTTTTTCACAGTCCTGACAATATTTCGTTCAAAGACTTTACGATAATTAAATAGAACGCGTTTTTTAAAGAAATGTAAAAAATATGAAAAAATATTGTTATTTCTTCAGAAATATGTTAATATAATGTTAAAATGCATACGAATATACCTATAAGTCTAATAAAATCCTCTTTATTACAATAATTGTGCCTCAGCAACGAAATGCAACACGCCTGCCATTTGTGCATTCGGCCCAAGCGATGCGCGGACTGAGCAGCGATAAATGGCGCGCTCGGCACCTCGTCATCCATCACAAGCTGTCTTCGCGCAATCGATTCGCTGCCTGATTTTAATTTTGCGAATACTGAATGGCAGAGCGTCACTTGTTATATTTATGTCAGTCTTATAGGGTACACCCCGGCGTCATGGTAGAGTACGCAGAGAAATTAGCTTAGTCTTCAGCGACTCAAACCACGACTACGAAAGTTTCTCCTGGAAAACGAACCCAAGCCCCAAGAGGAGAGCGGCTAAGACGAACGGTGCAAATCTCCGAACTGCGATATACTTTCTCCCAATACGAATATGGGATTATGAGGAGCATAACATAGATTTACATTTTTTACACTTTGTATGAAGGTTTTTTACAATGTTAAGATTTGTAAACGCTTACTTTCAAACTGAAAATGCTAAGTATTAGTTCACATTTAAATTCAATTGATTGTAAATGAAAACAATTGTATGGGATCGGTTTGTTACTATTTGAATATTTTTATTTGAGAACAAAATGATACACCCGCAGGAAAAAAAAGCACCAATACCTTAGTTCACATTTCCTAATCAATTGTTATAAGCTTAGAATATTAATCATAAAAAAAAAGAGTTCAGCGACATCTAAAGTCTATCTCATCAAGTAATGTCAACAGACGAGGGCATAATGAAAGAAATCAACTTTGGCGCCATCAAACTAACAAGACCTACCCCAGCACTTTATCCCACACGATCTCGAGGAGGGAGGCAGAGCCACGCAATGCGGGACAGCAATGAACCTCCCGGAGTAGCGCGAGCGGAAAAAATAAAAAAGAGGGTCGCGTCCGCGGCGGCACGAAAATTGGCCTCGGGATAATCGCCCCCGCTCGCGGTGCCGTTCGGCCCCACGGGACCGGCCAAACCAGGCGGCGCTGCCAGCCCCGCCCCTTCCCTCCCTCCCGGCCAGCACGGCCCCGCGCTGCGCTGCGCTTCCTCCTCCGACGCTGAGGTCTTCCACTCCAGCGCCGGCGCGACGCCCCTGCAAGCACCTGCGCACGCCCTCAGCGAATCCTCTCAAAGCCATTCTGTTACCTCCCGCTGGATGGCACCAGCGGCATGGCATGAACCACACTATTAAACGCGAATGTACATGTTCACAGGAGGTCTGTTTACCGATATTGTTCTTGGAAACACGTCTACCAGATAGACGCATACGAGAAGGTTCAAAGGGATTGCCTCTACCACTCATTCTCTCTTCAAAACAATGTTACTCGAAATTCGTGAAAATTTCAGTTTAAATTAAAAGTAGTATTTTTAGAGCATTAATACATTTAATAATAGAAATAGAATCTCATCAGTAGTGTTAACAAAGGGACAGAAATTATTCGTTTGGCTTCTAACGCTCAAAAATTGATTTTTGATTTAAACATATTTTTACCGACATGGAGAAAAAGTTAGCAAATGAGGGACCAAAGTGAATCATTCGCTCCCAAGGGGGATAATATTTACTTCCTAGGGATTAAATGTGGTCTCCTTTGTTTATAATTCGAGAATGAAAACAAACTGACATACCTGAGTTACAAATTTGAAAACAACGTGAAACACAAATGATCTGTAGTACTTTGCTTTCTCGCCGAAATACACCAGCATGACATTCTCGATTATTTTCAATATTTCTTTACCTTTACACCAATATTTAAATTTGATATAATTTGGATCATACATTTTATTAGATTCTTTAGCACTAAATTTTGCAATAATTGCATTAACAACATCAAATAAGCATTTAGAATCAGCCATGGCTTCTATTAAACGCAAAGTTGTTATTTGACAGTTTCCTTTGTAACAAAATGCTATTCACTAACAAACTTTCAATTTTATTGCTTAATACTTTATATAAATTTTCTCCAACTATTATGGGAAAAAATAGCGCATACAGCTCGCGAGAGAAATTATTTTTTCCTCGTTATAATTGTTGCCCTCGGGCTACAATACCGGGAAAAATAATGGATTTCTCTCCCTCGATGGAACAAAACGCTTTTGAACAAAATAATCAATGATCACTCTACGATTAACTCTACTTCCGAGCTCGATAGCTAGTACTCTCAAAATACGTCACGTAATAAAAACAAAACATAAAAAGATTCACGGTAAGTGACTAATGTGCGTATCTTCCGAGCCCTTTACATTCATTTATGCCATTTACGAAATCATTTAACTACAAAATAAACAAGGGTTTGTTTTATGTTTGATTGCAGAACCACAAGCATACGGTCGTGAAATTATAAAATGCTATACCCTTCCCTGTTCTACCCTCTATTAAACTCCAATATAGAACGCGCACGTCATACGACGAGTGCCTGAATTTGACAGATCCAGGACGGTCCAATCGCACGGTCTGTCCGCCGCAGGTGACGTCACTCCATTGTTCAAAGAAGCGACCGATTGGATTCGATACAAACACCTGTGTCCGAGAAATACCAATAATTCTGAGAAGGCACGAGGCTCCCCGGGAGGCGCTCGGGCCGGGCCGCCGCTCCTCCGAGATTCCACGTACGGCGGCCTTCGAAGAACGGCTCGGCTCGCCTCGCCCCTCCCCGCGGCGGGCTCAGCCGAGAGCAAGCACGCGCATTACATGCTTTGCGGACAATGCGCTCTCAGGGACCAAGTATTCAAACACAATGAAATGCGTTTCCTTTCCTGGATATCCTGCGTTAAAGGGCTCATTTAGAATAGTTTACTTTCGTTCGGAAATATTACGCTCATGAACAACTTCAGCGAAGCAACAGGCGCTTACTTCGAGGGTTGAATTAAAATCGAAACATTTTTTCTTTAAAACGCGTGTCCAAAATTAACGAATGATATGTAATTTCGCTAGTGGTTCGAAACAAGTTCGCTTAGCGACGAGAGGACTTATTTGAAAAGCACTAGTGGCATCCAGTTAGACTATTTTTCTTGAATTAAGTCACAAATCGATTAAATAGGATGAACTCAATGTTCAAAATTACAAAAAAATATTTTTAGTGAGTTGTTTCAAACGCTATATTGATTATCGTAGGCTCCTCCTGGAAGGAATACTTAATAATTATCCAAAACAGTACAACGTCACCCGCGGTAAGACGATAGCGAAAAGTACACACACATGTGATTTTTCTGATTTAACGCGCCCGTGATTGGTTTCGTAACTATCCTAATATAAAACGCTATTGGTCGAATTGACACTAATAACTCATGAGTAGAAGACTCAGTACAATTCTATGGAACGCTTTTACTTTCTTCGAATGATTCGAAAAAATGTAAATATTACATGAACGAAAATGAAACTTGAATTGAAAATACTATAAAATATTGTAATATATAATAGTACATGAAATTTATTGTACTAAATGTCATAATGAACACAGAAGTACCTTCAATTTTGTTCAAAATAACAATACACTACAATAATGCAGTAGTCACTCGCTAACCACAGAGCCAGATCAGTTTTCGCATAAATGTGACGTAACATGCATGAAAGAGAGTGGTCGACTCAAGGAAACTCGTCGAATACGATGAAAACTCAAGTTATAATCGAAATACCAGCTATCTCCTAATCGGCGTGGATGAGTTGCTCAACAACCTCTGACCAAAACATTGATAGGGCCCGCATCCGCTCATACAGAGTAGGCAAAAAACCACAAGCACCCTTCCCCACATCCTCATGAAGAATGGTAGATACATTGACATTCCACAAAACTTACGGTGGTCAAAGCGACGCTGCCACGCTCACTGCATCGACGCCGCCCAGGCGTGGGATGTCAACACAGTCTTGCAAACAACACCGCACTGACAACAACCGGTGGCGCTGTGCGCAACGCCCCGCCACTCTCAAGAAGGCGAGCTCCAACCCACTGGGCCGAGCGCAGGGCGCAGGGCGCGGGGCGCGGAGAAGGGCGGCGACGCGCGACCGCCTTTGCGGGCGCAGGGCTGGGAGCGCGGGATCGGGCGTCGGACCCGCTTGCTCGTCGCCCGCGAACACACTGCCTTAATGGCCTGCCGTTGCCGCAATCCGTGCTGCCACGCCGCCCGCCGCCGCTCAGCCGCCGCGCCGGCCCACGCCCCACCCCGCCCCACGCCGCCCCCGCCCCGCGCGCCCCGCCGCAGCGCACGCTGCCGCCGCCGCCGCCTTCCGAGAACTCCCAGGAGTGCCAACGCCGCGTACCCAAATCTCCCCGCCTTGCTCTTGAGGTTTCCTCCTGCCGGCAAGTGGTCGCGCGTGGCCGCGGCGTGGAACGCAACGGTAGGCACAGTCGTAGGAGAGAAACGTGGATGTGTATACCACATATTTTTATATCTCTCCAGGCATTATTGTTACTAATAATTCACGTTATAATTTTTAGGGGATTGTAATTCATGTAGCACATCGTAGGAAACCCAATGGAAAGTTTATTAATAGTATTCTTCAATTCTTAGGCGTTACATAGGAGTAATAGAAGAGGCAGATGACACCCACCCAGTATCTTGACATTGATTGATACTATGTTTTAATTCTTTTTGATTCCGATTGTTTAATATATTTTTCTATTACTGGCAATGACTCCAAACCTCCCGTTCTTTTAACGAGAGTAGATCTCCTCCGTTTACGACTAGCATTGTAGCCAAAGATCGTTGAAAACAATCCCCTGCGTAGAGCTCAAGAGAGTCTATCCCTATATTTGTTGGAGTGTTTCCTATTGTATGTACCCACAACGTTTTTAGAGCAGTTGGCATTTTATAATGTACGAAAAAGCGTCTCGTTTCTAGGTTAGATGGACGCAATTTAGCAAATTTTTTTATACAAATCATATACATTGAATGGAAGATCGTCTTTGGGTATTACAGACATCCTCTTCATTCTTCTTCGTTTGGTGCAATTCAGTGTAACTAGCACTCTGTTGCTCATCATGCCCTTAAGTACCAAAATTTACAATAGAGGTTTTAAGTTACCACTTGCTTCCAATAAACATTTTCTAATATGTTCTTATAATAAAATATTACCAAAAGTATTGAACGACGCACGGCAGAAATCGCAAATAACAGAGCTGGTTTCTCTGTATCGGCCTGATGACGTTAATAACTATGTTTACATACACATCGATGAAGTGGTAAATACATTTTAAGATGTTTTCATATTCTCTATTAATAGTAAAAAAAACGGAAATAGTACATAAAACCAGAAGTTGTCGCCCATCGTCGAATGACTGCAGCTCAGCTAGGATGGCAACTTTCCGAGGGTACCAGTGCCTATTTCGATCGTGGATGGCGACAGTTTGCCGAAAGTGATATTTCCCTGAGGGAATACATGTTGGGAACATCTCATGGTGTGTTGAAATGAAACCTTGTGAAAAGTGGCACTTGGTCCTTTCCACCTTGGTGATTTTTCGAAAGCACATGTTCTGGCAAAATTTCAAAACAATAACCTTAGCTGGAACAAAGTATTGCCGCTCTTATTTGCCAACTAATTGATATGGAAACCCATCTCATTGGTTGAAAATTTTGGCACATAATCCATTTCCTACCGAGTGACGTATATTCTTTTACACATTACGTTTTCGACAAATTTATCCTAATGCAATACGCCATGAAAGCGTGGACATTTAAATGAAATATCTAATTATTCTTAGTTATGTTTCGTGCGGACAATATCAAAGATTTTATTAATTAGAGTTGTTAAGAAGACATAAACAATTTCACTCACTTCAATATTAGTAACATAACACGTGTAAAAATTCAGAACCTTTTCAATTTTGAAACAAGATAATGCAATGTATACTCAGTGTTATTAACATCAGCATTCGTACAGCATTCCAGGATGTATTGCTTTGCTCTACAACTAAAGTTGAAATAGTTTAAAAACGAGATATTCAACTTTAATGGTCTGCAAGTGTTTTGACGGAGTTCTCCTCTAAAACTATTTTTTTAATTCCTGAATCACGTATGAAAACTAAGCTATTTTTAAAATAAAAAAAAGGTTATTACCTCTTTACAGAACACTAATATTTCGTTGAGGTTTCACCTTCATCTGTGTCACAAACTGTTATGATATAGAACAACCGGTTGTCTAACTGGCGGCCCGCGGTGCTAAGTATCGTGACCCGTGAAAGATTATTATTCAAAAGTGAAAGACCCATGCATCTATGTGGGGCGAGAACATTGTGCGCCAAGCGGATGCGCCCAGCCCGGGTTAACATGATTAGGTTTAGATTTAACAAATTTTTCTAGTAAATTCAGAAATTCAAAAATAATTCCAATATGTTACACTGACTTATGAATGGTACAGCCTGATATCACGCAAGGTTCCCCGATCTCTGGAGTTTGCTGGGTTGCTCTGAAATTGGGGGTGGGGGTGGGGGCATTTCAGAGCAGTCCAACAAACTCCAGAGATCACCAACACGGAGAAGTCAGGTATGGATCGCCCGAGCGCATGACTCATGAATGTACACGAGGTCCGCAACCACATTAAGGGTTTTAGTTGTGGCTTCAATTGCTTCGCGAAATAGTGGCCTAAACATCAATTGCAGAGCCGTCAAGTAATCACTCGTATTATTGCTAATGAAAGACAGCAGAATACTGCGAACTAGCTAAATCGCAAAACCACATGCGACAACCTAAAAATACTAAACATCAACTTAAACACTCAATCAAACGAGAATTTGACACCCACACGTGTGCACGCAGGCACACACACACACAAAGAACGTTAATTGTGTAATCACCTCTTCCACAAACATTGTAAACCAAAAGTAACAACGATAAGTGGTTCCCCAAAGAAAACAGGGAAATAGATTGAAAAATCGGTAAAGTACTGACCGTTCTTTAGACATCTATTTAGTGATTAGAGAGCAAGATTGATTTCAGAAGATAAGATAAAGGATCTGATAATAACATTGTATATGCAGTAAAGCAAATCCTCATACAAGGCTACGAAACGAAAATAACTAAATACATCATTATGATATATCCAAAACTTATCAGCAATGATCTTCACGCGTTCGAAATAACACAATGTTCGACAAAATTGAATGATGTGAAATGTGATGTGAAAATTGAAATGATGTGAAATCGTTTTCTTACGGCGCATGTGTATACTGAGCCGGTTTAATGATCCGCCGAGAAATTACCGCTCATCAGTGATTTCGCTCTGTGTATCCGAAGCAATTTAGTAAAGCTAAGCGAAACGGAGAAGGCACCTCTAAGATATCGAGTAGCAGATTGCTTATCCCCAGATTTTGTATTTGCAGGCTCTAAAACCTTCTATTTGGACGTATAAAATTAGGCCTTTGACAGAAAAAAACGTTTTATAATTTCTTAGATAGCCTGAATGCTCTGAAAATTCTTTCAGAATAAATTTTATTTCAAGTTCTTTTAATAGCGCTTTTGCGGACACTAGAATTTAAATGCCAATCTGGCCACGTAAAACCAGAAAGCAATGAGAAACCTTTTGTATGAACTACATTTTGCAGTATGGTGACATTTCCTGTATATTGCTGAAATTCATTGAAAATAAAGCTTGTTAATATCGACATATATGACTTGCCCGGGCGTAGAAAAGCAATCCAATTTCAAAGATCGTTTTCATTGCTTTCAATTTTCGGTATGTTAGAGCTTGCCTCACTCGGTGACAAGACAAACATATATGTACATTAAATGAAGTCGTAGGCTTCCGCGGCCAGATCACCCATATATGTACATTTGTAGAAATGTTGATCGAATTTTGCGACATCCCAGATTGAGATTACTATGAATATCTAACTGGAGAACATTGCTACGAAATAAGCATTTTGGGCACTGTTATTGAAAAAGACTCTTATTGGCACTCTAAATGTAGTTCCTGCAATATCATAAAGTTCTGAAATCATTTATAATACATTTCGAGTGTCTACGTTAAAACAATATAACAAGCATTTATCTAAAATCACTATATGTGCATCCACAACCTGCATCCTCTTTTTTCGAGTTCGTTACTTGGGGCGGGGGGGTCCACGAATTACGACACGCTAAAGAGAGGAGGTGAAACAGCGTGACGTGTTACATAGGGGTAGAGGGTATTAGTTTAGAGTTAGGTAACACTGATATTTATTGTTTAACCTTCTTTACAATTTTTGAAAAATTTAATTTCTTCAAGTCTTCTACTAAAACATTAAAATATTAACTAATTAAATTGTTTTAAAAACATTAAATAAATTTAAGTTATTAAATGTAAATTGTTACAATAATTGAACTTTTTTTCATTGATTCATTTATTGAATCTGTAAGACAACGAAGAGAATATTCAAAACGGATATATAGTATATTCCAGAATCCAATTAAATAGGCGCAGTAGACTCTCGCCCACGCGTCATCCAAGACGACGTGTGCACCACTTGCGATAAGAAATTTTCTCGCCTATGCGCCCTTCCTCCACTCAAAACTTGCCCCCCACCCCAATCTTATTGTGAGATGCAATCAGACCCGCCACCTAATTCCGACATTAATTATCATAAATTTTTAACATGCAACACAAATTGTTCTTACTGTGTTATAATTAACTGCTTGCATTTACAAGGGGTGTATTCGCAAGCTTTACGTAATAATTCAGGGAGGGATTCAAGCGCGCGTTACGAGTGCGTTACAAGAGGGAGGGGGCATACAAAATACTTCAAACTTTGCGTTATGTAATTTATGGATGGCCTCTGGGTAACCACCTGACGAGTCTACGAGCTCTGGGGAAATGATCATGGTTTCCTAGATTAATACACTTTAACTGATTTTAATATAATAATATTTTAACAGATAACGCAAAATGTTGATTTTTTTAAAATTAAAAATCGCTTAAAAATGCAGTCCAGACCCGAAACAACGTTTTACATACCCCTATCATCAAATGTCGGTATACATGCAACCGTAAAGTTCCTTCCGCACTCCGCCGTTTCCTAAGCGGTACATCAACCGTATCCGTCTGTCTGGTCCTACTATCTGCCCTGCACAAACGAGCCCGGATCGCATGAGCTCTTCGCTTTTCTGTGGAAGAAATGCCTCATACCCTTTCTAATCAAATTTCACATCCTGTTGGACTCGCTGGCAGTGAAATTTGATCAGTGGCTTTCGTCAGCGCTCTTGGCGTGAAGAAGAACCATCAGTGTGTCAAAGAAAGCACAATCGTCCATTGATAACGGACGAGAAGAGGGCACGTTCTGGGGGTGCCTATTTCGTCTATTAAGGGTCGATTTTTACTTTGTCGCATACTACTTACATATGTAATATTGTGGCGAAAAAAGGTATGTTTTAGGTATAAAAAGTATTGTAGGGCACCGTTTCCGGAAAGTGGATAATTCTTGTTCCAATTTAGTATGTAGTAAATTACTTCTTATAACACTATTTAGTGGGAATTCATGTTTCGTAGGTCATCGACAACGAACTTGACGGCAAAACGCCACTTTCCCCCTCTGTGATGAACACAAGCGGCTAAACTGAAGGCAGTATTTTCGCCCCAAAAAGATATTGCCTGACCGACGTCGCGGCCCCTTTCATTTGAAGCGAGTATTTTGATTTTGTGGGGGTACTTGACATGAAACCCAACGACAGTTGAGCGAATTGATTTTTGAGTTGAGCGAACAATTTTTTCTTTAAATATTTTTCTCGGATAAAATAAGATTATAAGAATGGTGCAGGTCAGATTTTCGATGAAATCTCTAAATTTTCAGAAATTGTTAAAAGTTTAATGTATATCAGTATTTTCCTACAAGTACAGTATTGAAGATTCAGTTTTTCTCAATAAAATATATTCTTCAAAATTAGATCTCTATGAGGTCTAATTTGTACGATTGTTTATGAGTCGTTTTAAAACCTTTTTCGTGAAATACAGTCAAATCTAGGATTTTCTGTATACCTTCGTGCACACTATATACGATACGTGGTGTAAAGAAAGTTATGAAATGCTACAACGAAAAGTGTCTTTTGTTGTCAGAAAAATTCTTATTGTAAGTTCCTGATGCCAAAAAAAATATAATTTTTATTCCTATGTGTATAATTACGACCTCTAACACGTTGAAAAGTCCGAATCCACGTTCTATAGGTCCTTTATATTTAAAAAATTGGTTTATAGTAAATCTACACACCGTCCATTCACCGACCGATCGATCTGACTGTTGCCACCACTATTTAAATTTGAAAGGAATATTTTAATTTTTTTAGAATGCTTTACATGAAATCTCACGAACACAATCATTTTTTTTCTCAACAAAGGCTTCAAATTTATGGATTAACTTTTTTATCTGTGAGAGGAAAGTACGTAAATAAAAACTGGGCATGTTAAATTTTCGTTGAATTCTCTGGATTTTCGAAAATAGCAAAACTTTTTTCAGTCTTCGTACTATATTATTGAAGAAATATTTTCATTTCAAATTGAACCCGTTCCTCACAACTACATCAGTAAACACAATCATGCACATTTTTTTCAAAAGATGAGTAGTTTTCGCGTAATTTTGCGAGAAATAAATGCAAATAAAAAATAAGATTTTCCCAAAAATATTTAATTCTTTCTTTTAACTTTTATATGCTTAGTGCTAAATGCACTGAGTAACATGCCAATAGTACCATTTTCAAATACTTTTTTATTTTTAAAAATCACACAAATGTATTGTTATGTACTATAAGTCATGTCGTTTATATTTATATTGCAAGCGTTTTGCATTTGTGAGCGCAAGTGCTTCAAATGATTTCAAACGCAGTTTCTCAAAACCTCACAGGCTTCAGAAGTTTGAAAAGTAGAAGAAAAAGAGCACAGAATTGCACATTTTCAAAAATCTCGAATGACATCTCGAACATCTCTAGAGGCTCCAAGTTTTCCAATGAAAATTTGCATATACAACATTTTACACTTTTATAATATTCTTAAAGTCATTTTACCTTCCTCGCTCTTATTGAATCTGTGACATTGGCCAAGGGTGGACAATGAGATGACGAGTAGAGGCTGATGTAAATATATATTTTGAACATGGGTCAAAACTGAGGAAACTGCCGCGAGACATTTCGACATAATTACAAAAGGATTCACAAGGATTACAAGAAAGGTGCCCTATGTATAAATCTCGATAATGTTGAAATCTGCCTTCGAAAGAGCACGCGCGGGATTACGTTTGGGGATGATATCTCCACTATCCTCACAAAGTAGTGTATCCAACAGGTTATCCTCGCATCGCTGCTGTCTAACGTCGACTGTTGCCAAGGAAAGGAAAGGGCTTAGGTCTCCCGAAAACAAGGATATGGTTATTTCAGGGACTCTACCTCAAGCCTCTCAGCTACCTCAACTCAAAGCTACTCAACGTACTTCTCCACGTTAACTAATTTATCACTGCGCTGCATAGCTAATAAACGCTATATATTTTGTGGTAAAAAGAGAAATCAAAAGACAAATGATAAGAGTAAGAAACCGCTGGATCACGAGACTAATTTAAGGAAGTGAAATTAAATCTTCAGTAAATTCAAAGTTGCAAAATGAACACAAATATTGAAACTTATCTAGGACACTACTACAGCATACATCACGCTGAAAAAGTGAGTATTGTTTCTGAGCTAATGTCATATTCCCGGGAGATGGCGCTGTTCCTCCCCTGCTGGAACGCGAGACCCGGCGCCGACCTACATGTCAGCACATGACGTTTCCCTCCTTCCGGTCTCCCCTCCTCCAACTCAAGAGCTTTAAGCCTCCGACAGGTCTCCCGTCATGTGTGGTAGTGTAGGGCATGTGAGGGTGAGAGGGAGTAAGGGGGGAGGAGGGTACAACGAAGAAAAAGGAAAGATCGTGTGCGGTCCGTGACCCATTAGCAAGAGACTGCTGGGGCCTTCTCTTGGTATTGAACTGAGAAAACTCGGAATACCCTCGATCGGAGCAGCCGGCAGTGAAAATTCCAAACAAAATAATAATTCATCTTAGCCACGTCTCTGACAAAGGGGAATACGAAAACTTTGGCACCAGCAATCAGTGACGGACATTCCCACTTCGAATTGTCCATTCGCCTCTGCCCGTAGAGCGGCCATTGTAAATTAGGCATGATAGAGTATCTAGAAAGGTTCCTCCGCTCAAATAAAATTCCTATCCTGTCCAAATGTAAAGGGCTGGATCTAATCCTTCAATCCAATAGTTCATAGTTATGCGCACTTGGAAAGCAATATGTTGAACTGCAACAAGGCAGAGGGTCGTCGCGTGCTGTAACGCTACAACACCTGAGTCCACTTAATGCGTTGGTCAAATTGGAAACACTCTCCGGGAGAAAAACCTGCACTTCTAAGAAGCTTCGATTCAAAGTAGGAGACACAAAGGTAACCGAAATATTACAATTTAAAAATAGATGCCACAGAAACATTTAAAATTAGACATGACAACTTTCCCTTCTGAATAATACTTGCACTAAATTGTGGCTACATCAGAAAGGGAACCAGACCCGAGTGCCTTTTATTTCTCTGAATTGCCTGGCTTTGCATTCCCACTACGCCGTACTGAACTTCTACTAAAAGGACATAAGAGAACAGAGCGAGTAATTCTAGTACAACCGTTGCTTGCAGCAACAAAAATGCTGATGAAAAAATTCACAGAAAATAGTTTCCCAAAATGGAGCACGGATACTGCTCAAGAACTACAATATAATTTCGTATAACATTGCAATAAACGTAATACTATTTGAATGGGTGAAAACCAGAACGGTGTCAGCGACATTTTATAAATTCTGAGAAATCTGTTTAAGTGAATGTCACTGGAAAGTCGTGGTGCTGTTTCATCATTTAAACCACGGCATTTCAATTGTTCATTAAAACAACGAAAATACACTGCTACTGACACATGGCCTAAAATAAACACGCTTTTCTCAGAATTTTTAAAATGTCACATATACCGTTCAGGTTTTCACTCATTCATTTTATTAGTAAGCGGATATCTTGGAAAATTTTGCTCGGCCAATGAGCCGTCCCTCGTCGGGGAACGGTGCGCGGGGAGCGGTGAACAAACTATGATGACGTTCAAGCTCATGATTGGATGAAACCGTCAACAGCTGATACCTGTTACAGGCAGAGTTGGAAAAATCACATGGGATTGGAATGGCTCGCTCACATAAAGTGTGCATGGCACGTACGTAAAATGCGACAAACCGCTACATCTTATACTGGAGCCTTTCTTTTAAATGTGGAGAAATGAAGAGCGTGATCACGCTCTTTTTCTACAGGACTCCCAGGCACACGCTGCTTCAGTTTCCTTAAAGGGTTTGCATGCCGTTTGTGGAGACAGAAGTATCACACGTTGTTTGTAGCCTCCACCCGCTCCCAATCTTACTCCGTGAGACTACTTTCTTTTTGATTTCTGACAGTTTGCATATATGCGACTAATCCTCACACGGAAGAATTAACGCAGAATATACAAAAACCCTCCAATACCCAGGATATCCTTTACTTTATCAAACTGGCGTATATGTTATGTTATTCAGTGCATTTAGCTTTCTATCCGTATAAAAAGTTTGAAGAAATAAAATTGAGTCGTTTTCGATAAAATGAAGTTTACCACATTCAAGATATTGTCTTAAACACTCTTCGAAAAACTCAGCCCTTTAAAAAAGGTCATGCACATTTATTGAAGGAAAAAAACAACTTTAGTTTTCACGCAACTTGTTTCTGTCTTTGAAGTTAATGAAACTTATACGAAATAAACATTTCCTCCAAACCGCTGCAATTTTTTTTAAACGGATAAAACAAGGCATTCTTAAATATCATTCCAGTGTTTTACTTTCGTCGATTTCTTTTAATGTTTGAACACTGCGAATTGGAAATATTAGGAGATAATTGTGTTTTGCGTCAACTTAACCAAGGGCGACTATATAGTGTAACGGTAAAGCGCGCGGCGAAGTAACTGGATGGACCTGAGTTCGAGTCTCGCCGCAGATTTTTTTTTCTTTCCCCATATTGAAAACACACAGGTTCATGCAGTAGTATAATATTGGGAAGTCGTTAGAATAATATGATGTAGTATGTGCTGTTGGAGCACTAGTTATGGATCAAGGTCCCACAAAACGAGTAGTCAAAAAAAATTTTTTTTTTCTGCAGCATTACATAACATTCTCTTTAGTACGTATAAGAAAAAGTAAAAAGTTGCTTATCACAGCGCAACACGTAAATACCAAACCAGTAATTAATGGCGGGCAACCTCTTCCTTGGAGCTTTGCGATCGCATCTTGTAGCTTGTGTCGTAAGCAGTGATGCAATGAGTCTGATAGTTCAGTCGATACGCGCAGTTCTCGTATGAAAACAATAGCCACCTCTCGGAAGGCCGGTGTCTGCATCGTTCTTTCAAATTCTGCGCACATTGGAAATTAGCAATATGGATTCTGAGTAATGTCAAAGAAAAATTGAAATAATTCTCAGTTTTACAAACAAGTATCATAGAAATATAAACAATATATTTAGAACTTTCGAAGTTTTCTGATACTAAATAACACAAAACAAGAAAATGTTGCAATTAAAATGTAATTGAACAATACATCGGTAAAAAGATATGATTAATCTAAACACATTTCCTTTTTACTTCCTTCCAAATTATTGCAAGCTTCTGCTATACGTGTCTCTCGTCACAGACCAGTTAACGAGTTTTCTATTGCAATAACAACCCAGAAGTTTCCGTGTTTGCTTGGATTCTAAATATTCGATGATGTCACAACGAAGGTGGTTTTCTATGTAATGTGCTTCTGGGAATATAAAACTAACCACAGAGAGCAACAAGTTACAGTATAAATTAGTACATAAGCTGCTACAGAAACACACAAGTAAAAAGTCTGATTCTGATTCACTCACTGAGTGTTGTATAGGGTAGTCAATAGCGTATAGCCAGTCTGAAGATATGTTGAGGTATTTCGCAGTCGCAAGTTGTCACAACAGAGTCGAGATAATACATTGTGCAAAAAATAATGCGACACGCATGCAAATTACGTCTCACAACGGTTTAAAATGGAATTTCTTAAAAGCAATATATAACTTTTGAACAAATTATCCAATTTTGATTTTTTTTTCATTCTGAATGTAAAAAGTCCACATTAGTAATAAATTAACAGATATACCAATTTTTTGAAAAATAAACGTCATGGCGAATTCTAACATTCAGATTTATTTAATTAACAAATTAATTTCCGTGTCTCAAAGGGGGTTGAGGAAAAAGCGAATTCAAGTTTCTTAGGAACCGTTAAAAAGATAGCACTTTCTTTTCCAAGAAGACAAATTCATCCATTTACAATGGAAGTTACGGAAGATGTGATTATTTGAAAATCATCTTTTTTGTCCTTTCAATTTTTAGTAGACAAATTTGTTTTATGGAGTAGTGTTTATACTCTTGTTCTAAAATTTGCTAACAAATATTACGTTAGTATATAAAACATTATCAGGATGACTTAGTTCTATTTACATTCAATATGAAATTGTTGAACCCATATCATCAATATGTTACGTAATCGTTATGTCCATTCTGCAGAAATTCGTGAATTCATTTTTTACTTGTCCTATTAACACCTAGTTCACATACACATTACATAAATAAATTATATTCTTCGTGTAAGGGCAATGGAGTTTTTTTATCCACGTAGTGCATGATTTCACAGCACTTGTCACAAGGGCATTTTTTGTATGTGATTTTAAAATCGCATCAACATCTGGGTCATTAGCGACCACTATTAAGTTTAACGTTATGGTTACTATGAAGATGACATTTGGTGTTGATAGGGGGTGAAAGGAACACAAATACAGCCATGCCCGAGGCGGGACTCGAACCCGCGATCCATCAGTTTGAGATCGCTACGACACTACTTAACGATCTCGGCCTAACGCCTAAACGATTTCGTCGACGCCATCCGGACGACGCAAGGACACGCAAGGGGTTTTGTAAATGGAGGGTAAGTGAAAGACGATTTCTTTTCACCGATATTACGACCGATGAATACAACACCATCGGTTCCTGCCCCTGAAAAAGAGCCGGTTCTAATTGAACAGAAGAACTGAACCGTACACATGCGAATTGTCCCTTTTGACGTTCGAAAAATGTGTCAACAATTAGTAGTTAATACTCACTCAATTTGGCCAAAAACACCATTGCCTAAAATGTATCTTGAAAACTCACCTGAAACAAAGTAATAAGTAATTAATATTACGAAAACGAAACAATAGTCAAATACTCTAATAATACAATAGTGGTAAGACGCGTCTCATTAAACTGCCAAGTGTCATACCTACCTAAACTCTGACAATACGCCTTTGTTAATCACACAAGTTACCACGATTTTTAAAACGAATCTCAACAAGTAAATCATTGGCATTCTAATAATTTCTATATTTCCCGTTTTTTCCAATTTTCCGATAATTTCTATTTTGCATTCCTTGGACATTAACAAAATAATTAGTTGATTTTAATAGTAAACAGTCTAATGAACAGTGGAGACAACATTTTCTTCACATTTAAAGTTTTAAAAATCATTAATTTCGATGCGTTAAAATGCCCTAAGATCGCACTGACGGTGATGGAAATAAAGTGAGAAAAAATATTTCTCGGACATCTGTATCGGTCAATTGTTTTACATTTCAGCGCGCCGTTAAAAGCTAACGACTTCCATTCTCTGCTCTCTTTTTAAAACCAAAGTCGTAGTGGAGGGTAGTTAGAAAATAAAATATTAAGACACATTTTTGGAAAAATATTCCAAAGAAACTGAACCAAGTGAATCACCTTTACGCCAATGTTACTTCAGATTTACGATGCAGTGATAAGAAAAAACACAAAAGAAACTAAAGATATAAAGATCTGGATTTATGTGGGCGAAACAACGGATGCCACAGATTCTTTTGAAGCCAATGTCATCCCAATTTGGTCCAAAAGACTCCTCTTTAGAAAACAATTCAATGAAGTCGTTTTTGTTTACCAATGAAGGTTTATAAAAACTCAATAGCTAAAATATTCAGCCTTTATATTGTAGTTAATAAGACTTCATAAAATTCAACAGGACACTGTGGTACTTTTCTTAAAATTGATTCGGCACGATATATAAAAAGAGCAGCAAAAGTGGTGTTCCCAACTATTCTTCCGAAAGTGCACAAATCAAATTCAAATATTAAGATTTTCTGAAATGTCCTGCAAGAATTTACATCTGGCCCTGTCTCCTCAACCTGCCCTAAGTTGAGGCGATAGCTGTTTATTCCCCCTATTTTTTCAAGAACACGCTCTGCGTCAACAATCTTGAGAATAATGCATCTTTTTGATTCTTTTAAAAAAATGATCTAATGATTATTATGCCCATTTCGATTTTTTCCCCCAGGTGCCATTACTCGACTAGGAGAAAGAGGCAGCCTCTAGAAAAAATATTAAATTTTGTGGATGATGCTGCGGATGACGCTGAACATCGACGACTGAAGTGCCAGGGGGAAAAGGAAAGGTCCGGAGTAACAGACAAATGTAATAGTATTACCAAAATTCTGATTTACAAAAAAATTATAGATAAGTCGAAATTTCTGAAGGGTGACCATTACTACAGAATTAATATTTCTGGCCTATTCTAGTTAAGATTTGCTGCAGTAACTTTCGTCCACGTTGACAGATCTTTTTTCTCAATTCAAGCATGTTTCGCAAGACAGTACAATGTAACAATTGAAAAATTAACACATATCTGCTTTAGGTAATCAAAAATGTTCGGACAATCATGATATTTTGACATAACATAACACATTGCTACTAAATTATCAATTTTCGAAAATTCGAAGAAAGAAAAAAACAATTGGAGCGGTTTTTGAGGAAAGTTTTTTAATATAAACGTAAAAACCACTTGTTTTTTTTTTTTCAAAAAACTACCTAACATTTTTAAAGAGCGGATTTTTCAAAATAGATTTCGTTGACGACAAAAACCTTCAAAAATCTTCAATTTTGTAGTTTTGACATGTTAAATTATTGCAATTTCTGAAAACGCCAGAAAATATAAATAGCACCAAATTTTTCACCATCCAACCATCCTATAATACTCAACGCTGGCATACATCCTTATGTAGATTTTAAAAATACAAAAACCTGTAAGGTCGAAAGAACAATTAGAATTAAAGACTGAAGTTAAGACTCAAATGTAAAAGTTTTCAGGAAAAATGCACATACAATGATGATGATAATGATAATAATAAATAATAATTATTATTTTTGGCTTGAATAAATACGGATATCAAACATTAATTTGTTATTCGAAATTAAAACCTTAAAATTAAATTAATTTAAAAGCTGCAGGTTCAAGCTCCAGGACATGAAAAACATGTTGCGAGAGCAATTAAACAACACTTTTTTTTTAATTTCTAGACTTCGTTTTACTAGTATTAAGTAACTATTACTTTTATGACTGTAATTGATCGAAAAAATTTAAGGGGGCTATGAAATGTCCTCGTGGTATAAGCATAACTTGAATGTGATCTTTTTTATTCAAACGTAGCCGTGTCCTACACCTGATATTTCACATAGGGCTTTGCTGATTATTAATAAACAATGTCACCGAGAGGAAATTATTGACATGCCCAGAAATACCACAAAATAACTATGAATTTTCATCGTGGAGCATTAATACTCGAGATATTGCCGAAACGAAAAAAATAATTCCTTAAATACTTTCAATTTTATTTTAGAACTTTTATGCCTTGGCAATTTTGGATGATACGTAAATATCACACCCACGTCAAAATACGGTTCAAAGAAAAAGATAAAGAGCCTGAGTATTCTTCAGTACTGTGAAAAGCAAGGCGAGGTTGGGCGGTAGTTATGAAAACAGTGTGCGGTTTATTTTGTACCTATACAACGATTTGTAAGCATGAGACTATTTCTCCGATATAATTATTGCTCCAACTGCCACTGAGCAAAATGACAGAAATATACAGTGGCCAGGGACGGAGAAAGGAATGGAGAGAAAAGGCGGAGGGCGATGAACCCGGCGTAAGGGTCACAGAAACGAAGAGAGCGAGCAGGCGGAAAAGAACAGTAGGGAAGGCGGCGCGGCGCGGCGCGAACGGGCGAGGGCGCGGCGGGACCTCTTATCGCTGGTCGGCGGGGAAAAGTACCACCTCGGCTGCTCGCACCACCGCCACCGCCGCCGCCGCCGCCGTGATATGCGGAGAAAAAACATGCAGATAATCGTAATCTGCGTGTGACGGCCAAATATAGCCCCGCGCGCGACTGTTCGCCGATACGCGCACGCGCGCTGCAACGCGCCGCGCAATTGCGCGCCAGGCAAAAACATACGCCAGCGAGTAGTGCCCATATGGAGTCGATTGGATAGAGGGGGTTCGCGAAGGATATGATTCGGGCTAAAATTACTCACGGCCCCACAGCTAATCAACGATCTTTAACTCTTAATAAACTAAAAATCCATTCGGCTTTAATTCAGTCCGGAATCCATATCTCACTTTCAGCTACGTTCGAAGCGGGTTTAGTATACGCAACAACACATGGTCATATTGCGTAAAGCTAATTAAAGAGTTACTTTTATGAAAAAGTCGATTATTGCGTGTAACAAACCGATAGGAGTAGCACATGTTATGACGACATCTAAATACTTCAGTCTCTATAGAGAGGAGAAATAGAACGTAATGCAAATTACGAAACGATTGCGTAAGTTCGAAGTGCAACTTCATCAGCATACTTTGGGCTTTAATGTACTTGTATATAAAAATGTTCCTTGAATACCAATGTTTCAGCAATATATATATATATATATATATATATATATATATATATATATATATATATACACACACATACACATAAAAGATTAATTTCGAAAGTATTTTTCAGAATAATATAGTGACATAAAGATTTTTTACGGTGAATTTTACCCCCGATCACTTTTTTCGCTCTAGGAAGGCCATTTCTTCCACTTTTTTGGTATCAGAATCCAGTAAACAGTGTTTTTCGGTCAAAAAACATTAACTTTATCATGCCGTATTACAACTTTCTCTTTCAATGAACTAGAAAAGTGAATTGTAATGTAATTAAAAAATACTACGAATTTGACTGTATATAATTAAAAGATACAGTATTCAATAAAATTTAGACATTGCCACCAAAATAACCTCATTAGACACGAGAAAGTTAATGCTGTGTGCCGATTCTTTTGTTCTCCGCAGGATTCGTAACACACTACTCACTATATCCCTCCGTTCGGTCACATATATTCCCCAAACTAAAATACCGAAAAATTTAACATTTCGAAGATAGAATGTTTCTAACCTATTCTCGAAGATGCAAGCAAGTTTTATCATTCTCGTTCTGACTACCTAGCACTCCTTTCAACTGAAGAGGCAGCTTATAGCTACATATATGGCAGACAGTTTTCTGCTTGCCCCCGCCTCATTTGTGTGAATACTCAATAAGTACCTCTCTCTTCCTCTTCGACATGCTCTCTCCAACTTCCTCTCCCTCTCTCTCTCTCTCTCTCTCTCTCTCTCTCTCTCTCTCTCAGCATCACTACTTCGGTTTATCTGCGCATCATTCTCACTCTCTCCTTTGTCTCAACATCCACTAAGAATATTTCCTTCCCGCTTCCACATACTCTAACATTCTTCCTCCTCTACCTGCGCATCTCTCTCCCTATCTTCTCCCATCTCTCTTTCCCTCATGGTTTCTCTGCGCATCTCTTCCGGATGTCCACTACAACAATCCTCTTCTCCCCCCCCTCTCTCTCTCTCTCTCTCTCTCTCTGCCTCGCTCTCTCTCTCTCTGCTTCGCTCGCTCTCGATTGTCGGGCACGATATAATAAAAGAAGCAGCCGAAAAAGATGGTGTTCCCAATTATTCTTCCCGAAAAGTGACAAATCAAATTCAAAATATCTCAACGATTTTCTGAAATGTCCTGCAAGAAAATTTTCATCGTGGCCTGTCTCCTCACACCTGCCCTAATAGTTGAGGGCGATGAGCTGTTTATTCCCCTATTGTTTCACAGAATTAAGTGCTCTGCGTCAAGCAATCTGTTGAAGAATAAATGCATTTTTTGATTCGTTTTTAAAAAAATGATCTTATGCTTAAATTTATGCCCGATCTTCGAGGTTGTTTTCCTCCCAGGGTGCCGGATTCTACTCGACTAGTGCAGAAAGAGGCAGGCGTTAGAAAAAGAATTTAAAGTTTTGTGGATGATGCTGCGGAATGACGCTTGAACATCGACGTACTGAAGAGCAGGGGAAAAGGAAAGGGTCCGGGTAAGCAGACAAATGGTAAATAGTTCTACAAAGATTTGATTTCACAAAAAATTATAGATAAGTCCGAAATTTCTGAAGGGGTGACCCATCTACTAGCAATTAGTCATTTCGTGGCCTAATTCTATTAAGATTTGCTGCAGTAACGTTTCGTCGCACGTAGTGAACAGATCTTTTTTTCTCAATTCAAGCTGTTTTGGAATCGGCGCAAGACAGTACAATGTAACTAATTGAAAAAATTTAACACATATCTGCTTTAGGTAATCAAAAATGTTCGGCACAATCATGACATAAATTTTTGACATAACATAACACATTGCTACTAAAGTATTCATTTTTCCGAAATGTCGAAGAAGATAAAAAACATTGGGAGCGGTTTTTGACGGTTAAGAGGTGAGATAAGTTGTTTTTGTTTTTTTCACAAAGACTTACCTAAGCCGTTTTTTAAAGAGCGGCACTTTTTCAAAATAGATTCTCGTTGACGACAAAAACGCTCCAAAACATCCCGTTGTAGTTATTGACATGTTAATTATTGAGATCTCTCTGAAACCACGCAGAATTAAATAGCACCCATTTTCAACCGCATCCAACCATACTATATCAACCGACTGGCATACACACTATCTTCAATGTTGATTTTAGAATAGATAGAGTCGGAAAGACAATTAGAACGTTAAAGACTGAATGTAAGACTCAAAGTTGTAAAAGGTTTTTCAGGAAAAGATGCACATAGCAAGATGATGATAATATAATAATAAATAGATTCTTTAATTATTATTTTGGCTGATACGATACGGCGAGAATATAAACATTATTTGTTATTCGAAATTAAAACCTTAAATTAAATTATTTAAGAAGCTGCACGGTTTCAACCCCGCCTCCAGGACATGAAAACTTTGCGAGAGCCAATTAAGACAACACTTTTTTTTTTAATTTCTAGACTTCGTTTTACTGTATTAAGGTGAACTATTACTTTTATGACTGTAATTGATCGAAAAAATTTAAGGGGGCGCATATGAAATGTACTCGTGGTAAGAAGATAACTTGAATGTGATCTTTTTTATTCAACGATACGCCCGTGGTCCTACCACCTGGATATTCACATAGGTTTCTTTTGCTTTTATTATTAATAACAATGTCACCCGGCGAGAGGAAAATTAATTGACATGGCCTCAAATAGTCACAAAATAACTATGAATTTTTTTCATCGTGGAGCATTAATACTCGAGATAATTGCCGAAACGAAAAAAATAATTTCCTTAAGATACTTTCAATTTTATTTGAACTTTTAATGCTTGGCATTTTGGATGATACGTTAAATATCAACCGAACGTCAAATCCACCGGGTTCAAGAACAAAGATAAAGAGCCTGAGTATTCCTTCAGTACTGGTGAAAAGCAAGGCGAGGGTTGGGCGGTCAGTTATGAATCAACGGGTGTGCGTTTATTTTGTAACCTATACAAGATTTGCGTTAGAGCTATCGGAGACTATTTCTCCGATCATAATTATTGGCTCCAACGCCACTAGAGAAAATGCAGAAATATACAGTGGCAGGGACGGAGAAGGAATGGAGAGAAAGGCGGAGGGCGATGACGACGGCGTAAGGGTCACAGAAAAGAAGAGAGCCGAGCATTGTGCGGAAAAGGAAAGTAGGGAAGGCGGACGCGCGCGGCGCGAAACGGCCGAGGCGCGGCGGGACCTCTTATCGCTGGTCGGCGGGAGAAAAGTACCACCCTCCGCTGCCTCGCACACCGCCACCGCCGCCGCGCCGCCGCCCGTGATATGCGGAGAAAACCATGCAGATATCGTAATCTGCGTGTGAGGGCAATATAGCCCGCGCGCGACTGTTTGGCCGATACGCGCACGCGCGCTTGCAACGCGCCGCGCAATTCGCGCGCCAGGTCAAAACATCACCGCGCAGCGAGTAGGCCCATAATGGATCGATTGGGATAGAGGGGGTTCGCGAAGGATATGATTCGGCCTAAAATTACTGCAGGCCCCAAGCTAATCAACGATCTTTACTCTTAATAAACTAAAATCATACTCGGCTTTAATTCAGTCCGGATATCCATATCTCCTTGTCAGCTACGTTGCGAAGCGGGTTTAGTATACGCACAACACATGGTCATATGCGTAAAAGCTAATTAAAGAGTGTACTTTTATGAAAAAGTCGATAATTGCGTGTAACAACCGACTAGGAAGTAGCGCCATGTTATGCAACGGACAATCTAGATACTTCAGTCTCTATAGAGAGGGAGAAATAGAACTAATAGTCAAATTCACGAAACGATTGCGTAAGTTCGAAGTGCAACTTCAATTGTCACGATCGCTTTTAGGCTTATGTACTTCGTATATACAGTAAAAGTTCGTTGAACTACCAAATACGTTCCTCTGCAGACAATCATATACTATATTATAATATATTATATATATTATATATATATAATACTATAACACACACATACAGCATAAAAGATTAATTTCGAATAGCTATTGATTTCAGAATAGATATAGTTGACATAAAGATTTTTTGACGGTTAATTTTTTACCCCCGATACAACTTTTTTCGCTCTAGGAAGGCCATTTCTTCTTCCACTTTTATTGGTATCAGAATCCAGTAAAAACAGTGTATTTTCGGCGCTCAAAAAAAGCTTAACTTTTATCATCCTGTCATGGTTATTTCAAGCTAACTGTTCTCAGTATTCCAATGACTAGAAAAGTGAGAGTTGTAATAGTAATTAAAAAATACTACGAATTTGACTTTTATATAATAAAGAGATACAGTATTCAATAAAATTTAGACATGCACAAAAATAACCTCATTAGACACGAGAAAGATACGTAAGCTGCTGTGTGCCGATTCTTTTGGTTTCTTCGCAGAGCACACAGCATTGCGTATAACAACCTACTGTGCACTATAGTTCCCTCGTTCCGGTCGGATCATATATTCCCAAACTATAAATGATACCCGAACAAATTTAACATTTCGAAGGATAAGAATGTTTCTAACCTATCCTAAGAAGATGCAAGCAAGCTTTATCATTCTCCGCTTCTGACTACCTTAGCACTTTGAACTTTCGGGAGAGCGCAGCTTTAGTAGCAGCCGTACATATTGCAGACAGTTTTCTGCTCTTGCCCAGCCCGGCCTCATTTGTGTGAATACTTCAATAAGTACTTCTCTTCCTCTTCGACATCTCTCCTCCAACTTCTTCCTACCCTCTTCCCATTATCTCTCACATCCTGGAGCGGTGTGATCTCCGTCTCGGTTCTCACTCTGCGGTACATACCTCAGCATCACGACTTCGGTTTTAATTGCGCATATTCTCATTCTCCTCTTTAGTGTGCGGTTGCGAATCAAGAAGGGAAACGACCAAATCACCCGGGAAGAGCGGCGCTTGCATTCACAACCGGATCGCGCCCCACTTGTGGTGCCCGAACCGAATATGAAAAGCTTACATCATCGTCTGTCCAGCACCATAACTACTGACTTATTGGTATGAGATAGGTCCGCCTCAAGATGCAGTCTTAGACCTCTCATCAGCGTCGTGTGCAGATTATGCCGAGCTGGCATCATTCGCCGCTATGCGCTCTATATTCCGCCGCGATGAAGTATTCTCTGCGGCATCCGTGTACCTGTTACGACCGGATTGCACACATACATATAACGTACAGAGAGGCTATCGTGATGGACGAAACTCAGATAGGTGATTATATCGGGCTCTTCTCCCCCCGCCTCTCTCTCTCATCTCATTCTCTCTCTCTCTCTGCCTCGGCTCTCCTCTTCCTCTGCTTCGCTCGCTCTCTCTCTGCTTCGCTCGGTCTCTCTCTGCGTTCGCTCGCTCTCTCTCTGCTTTCGCGTCGGCTCTCTTCTCTGCTTCGCTTCGCTCTCTCTCTGTTGTCGCTCGCTCCTCTCCTGCTTCGGCTCGTCCTCGCTCTCTGCTTCGCTCGCTTCTCGGTCTCATGCTTCGCTCGCTCGCTCTTTCTCTCTCTCTGCTTCGCTCTCTCTCTTGCTCGCTCGCACTCTCTCTGCTTGCCGCTCGCTCTCCGTCTCTGCTC
>BOPP01000133.1:215598-223098 GCA_017312745.1 Gryllus bimaculatus
TCTCTGCTTCGCTCGCTCTCTCTCTGCCTCGCTCGCTCGCTCTTTCTCTCTCTCTGCCTCGCTCGCTCGCGCTCTCTCTCTCTCTGCCTCGCTCGCTCGCTCTCTCTCTCTGCCTCGCTCGCTCGCTCTCTCTCTGCCTCGCTCGCTCTCTCTCTCTCTCTCTCTTTGCGCATCTTTCTCAGCCTCTCTCCCTGTCTCTGTGACTCCTCTCCGCATTTTCTCACTCCCGATTCTCCACAAAGAGCATCTCCGACAGCAGCAACGGAAGAAAACAGGTCAAGTGAGCGTGAGCACTAAAAAGATGCAGAAACAACAGATTCGCGGGGGCGGCGCACGCACAACCGCTCTCCCTCGGCGTCCCGCTGCAGCCGGCAGGTGGTGGGGTGGGGTGGGGTGAGGCAGCGCGGGGCACGCACCGCGACGGACACGCCGCGTGCGCCTAGTGAGTCAGTGGAGCAGCGGAGGCGCGGAGGGCGGCCGACGCCTGGCGTAGCGACGTCGCATGCGGTGGCGACAGGAGAGGTTGGCAGACCCGGGGAGCGTTCGCCCACGGCCGTTCGCGCGCGTCCAATGGCAGAGCTGGGTCGGAAATAGCCCCAAGGTCACGTGGCGGTGGCGGTGGCGGTGGCGGTGGCGGTGGCGGTGGCGGTGGCGGTGGCGGTGGCGGCGACGGCGGCGGCGGCGGCGGCGGCGGCGCCACCGCTCGCCATCCCTGCCGCCAACGTCGCTGCAGCCGCCGCAGCGTCATGGAGCGCGGACAAACACACCGACCCTCGTAAAACACGGTGCTGCGCGGGCGGCAGAATGGGCGCGGGCATAAGCCCTAATTATAGCGCGTTTGCTAACGAAGACGCGATGACGGCGAAAAGTAAACAAACATCGCGCGCTTCTGCCGGTCCGACGGTCGCTGGGGCGGCCCGGGGGTGGGGGGAGATGGGGTGCGGGTTGCAAATGAAACGAGACGGGGGGCTGTAGGGTGCGGAGTAGTTCTGAGCAAGAAGGCGCAAAGCGGAGTGGGAATGAAAATACTCCAGGAAAATGACACAAGAGAGAGGGAGGCAGGGCAAGTAAAAATAGGCCAAAACTAAATAAACCAAGTTGATGGTGAGATGCGAAAAATCAGACGCTGTACGCTACCCCGGGCTGTAACGGCAACCCACGACAAATTAGACACTTCTTGTCAGACATTGCGGGCACAATGAAAAAAAGGCGGTGGCACTACGCAGGCGCGGATAATTCAAAAAAACAAAACAATACACAGGATCTAAAAAAAAAAACAAAAAAAAAACACACACACACACAGGAGAATGCGTCATAAACAAGGCAGAATAAGTAGGCGAACATTTTGAATGGAATGAGATCGCTTCAAATGTGTTTTTACAAGTGAGATCGCATTAAGTTATGACTTACGTGTAACAGTGTCTATAAATGAATATCAGGACGTGACATTAATGAAAATGTGTTCTAAAAATTATCCCTATCTATTGCCTGTAAGCAACTGAGGAGCTTAGCGCGAACTTTCGTCCAATCGGTCTATCCCATAGCTCAAAGGCTGAAGTTCATCGGCGAACCGAATTGTGCTCGTCCAAAGACAACAAGCATTTGGTTCGGATGTTTCCTGGGCGTTCTCAAAGGCGGGGACGGTGATGGAAATATGCGAAACAATATGATACGAAGATTACGAATACTTGAGTGAGAAATAATGACCAACTGCAAAGCACACGCAGTTCTATATCCTAGCAATACGTTTCTTTTAAATACACTCGTTTTGATATTATGTTCAACACAAACTGCAATTAAAAATTTAATAGCTGTGATAATTTCGAGGAGACACCGTGTTATAAAGGAGCATTCTCCTTCGAGTGCCAAGGGCTCCTGTTCATCGTCGACCTTGAGATTTGGCAAGGAGCGAAACAGTTCCTTCCACGCACAAGCAAGCGGGCGCTCATTTATCGTCGTTACGCGGGCGGGCGGGCGGGCGCGGATGCAAATGAGCGGAGGCACGGCAGCCGCGCCGCGCCGCGCCCCCGCCTTTCTCCTCGTTCTCCGGCTCGGGTTCCCTGGTCGACGCCGTCGCAGAAATCGCGCAGCGCGACCTATCGATCGACGCCTGCGGCGCTCCTCCACTCCTTCGTCTCCGACCCCCACTCCCTCCCCCGCGCATGTCCCTCGCTCCTTTCGGACAACATGCCCACGTCGCGAGACGGCGGCGTCCAGCGGGAAACGATTCTTCCTTGTGAAGCCTGAGGTCCAAAACAAACCGCAAACGGTCAGCAACCCTCGAAAATGTCAGGCGAGTTTTCATCGGCTGACTTTAAAAACGGCATTGGAATGCGAAACAGTAAATTGGACATTGCTTTTAAATTGATTCCAACACTTGTTTTCCATTTGTTAACACTCTCGAAGGATTGAACTGAGATAATTTAATAGTGTATATTAATATGAAAGTGTTACGTTTAAATATTTTTAAAAACAGTCTGACATTGGAATGTTACAAGAGAAAATTATTGGATTTGCATGTAGGAGGAATACAAAAACGATTTCCAATAAGAAACCGCGCATGTTTTTGTCGAGGACCACACAGAAAAAAAATTACAAGAAATAACTACTCAATACAAAAATATTCCAAATAGTATATAAGACATACATGGTTTTCAGAAAATCTTGTCTTTCCCAATATCTAACACCTCATATATTTGCACACTAAATCGAAGGTCTCCCGAAACAAGTTTCTATTAATTACACAATAAAGATCCAGGGAATTTAAAGAACATTCCTTGGAGCATCAAAATTCTAACTGGGGAACAGTAGAATAATATTTGTATTCGGCACTAAAATTAAGCGTCTACAACTTAAGCTGGATGAGATCATGGTGGTTTTACTGGAGGATTACCATCTTCGAGCTCACATTAATTACAAATGACATGAGATATTTACCGCAGTCAAAGCTGCTGATTTTCTCCAGCTTCTATCTTTCCTCCTGATTTACCATAATTATCATTATAACACAGGCCTTTCTTGAGTAAGATGAGTCTTAGCGTCTACCGAAAACCTAATATTCTTTTGTAGTTTGATTTATTTCAATTTTAACACATACTATCATGAACAAATATGTCATATTTCAACGCTACTCATCTTTTCAACATGTGTCAATATCTGAGCAATACAAAGCCAAGGTTATAAATCAAAACCACTAATTCTTTAGATGACAAGTAAAATTTATCAATACATCAACCCCAAATGAAAGGGATTGAGTCATGAGATGCATCATTATACTTTAATGTATGAGGTTTAACAAAACTCCTAAACGAAATAGCAAGATCGCTTCACTAGCGCGCGAAACATAAAAAAAGCTCTTCATATTTTTCCTCCATAAATAGTAATGTAAATACTTATTCTGCTGATACACATGTGCCATTCACTACATTCTAAATTTAATAAAATCGAACGTCATTGCGCAACTATTCTCTCTTTCGTGGCGCCACACACAACGTTGCAACATTTTTAAACAAAAAATTAAGGAGTCGAAAGCTCTCCTCTTCTCTGTCAAATTTCACAAATACCACAAACATCACACAAATCACGCAGACAACCACCACCAAAAGACAAAGGCGCGCCTAGAGGAGAGTGACACAACTAATGAACATAGACAGCGTCATTAATTCACCAGAGGAGGGAGAGTTGCACAACGCCGCAAAAATACGCACACGCCTCCCCTCCACCGAATAACTGCCCTAAATAGAAACAATAAATCCCTTTCCGATGAAGACAGGTCGGCGGTCGCCAAAACACAAAGGGCTCTTCTATTTGCGCGACGACGCGTTCGCTCACTCCCTCGTTCGCCAGCCCGCCCGCCCGCAGAGCCATCGCTTTACGTAAGCGCCTATTTTAACCGCGGCTGAGGGAGCGCGTCACTCCGTCAGTCAGTCCTTTCGTCCGTCTGTCTGAATGTCTGTCCGTTCGTTCGTTTGTTCGTTCGTTCGTCCCGACCGACAGAAGCGCGCGCGCGACTAGAGTCGCTCGGCCGCTTTTCCGCTTCCTACTCATCGTCGTCGTCCCACGCCCCCGCCCGCCCCCGCGCCCGCGCCGAGTGCACCCCAGACGGCGATGAGGAGGCATCAATGGACGCCACACGCCATTGAATCGCGCGCGCGCACGGGAGTGGGGGAGGCAGGAGGGCGGGCGCGGCGCAGCGCAGAGCTCCCCCGCTGCCGCCTGCACGCGCGGCCTTCGGCGCCGGGCGCGCGGGGCATGCGTCCGGCGGGCGGGGGCGGGGGCGGGCGGGGTGCGACGGCGCGCGGAGAGGGTGGCGCGGTGGAAGAGCTGACTTGCCGTTCCGCGAATCGCCTCCCGTCGGACTCAATGTTTCGAAGAAGTACGCGAATTTTTTTATTATACAACACACTCGCTACAAACACGAGTTTCCCAAGCGCACGAGACAAACGTTTTCATTGAGATGTTTGCAGTCAATAAGGATCTATCAGAAAAAAATGGAATTTGGAAATGGAAAAGAATGAGATTTTTTTGTTTGCAATACCTATGAAATTCAATGCAGAAAGTGCTCAAACTTTTACAAACATCGCGTTGTCCATCGCCTCTTTTAATGAGCAATTAAGGAAGTACTTCAAACGATAGCGTTTCAAACATAACATGATATTATGTACCTTTAACAAGTATACAGTATCTGCAAAGTGACAATATGCCAATTATACAAGTCAATATCCTGGCTACAAATACAAAGTTTTTACGGAATAATGTCGAGTTTCGGTACTTTCTAGATACGGAAAAACAAGACAACACAATTATGCACAAGGGCAGACAAAAAATTAAAATTTATTACATAGTGTAATTCATGGTCACAACAATAATCAGCATCAATCTCACTTTCACAAGTCCAGTTTCGTTGAAAATTAGAGTATATTGGATTTTTTACAAAGAAGTTCAAGCGATGTACGATATTCGTTCGTTATACGATTGGGAATATCGGTGTAACATGTTGTAAGTATAATCGATTAGTTATCGAACTCTGCCTAACGGTCTCATTTGATAATTATCCAATCTCGTATTGTAATAATATATATATCGACATGTATTTCGTAAATAAATATTATTTAGTTTCAATTAAAGAAAAATGTAAACAGGCAAAAGGGCACAATTTCAGAAAAACTACGATACGTGGAAACAGGAAATTTGAACACTTTATTATTCATTTAGACCTTCATTATTAACAAACACAATGAGAAGTTAAAATGCTCGTGCATTTGTTTCGTACGTCTGAAGCATACGTAATGTTGGAAAAACGTTCTCATTGGTTGTTCACATTTTATTGACTTTTACAAAATATGAATGATATGCAGATGACAGGAAATCAAACAAAAGGACGTAAATACATGTTTAAAAATGTAATTAGATTTTTCAACTCTTTACGTTGTTCGTTTTACGTAAAAGCAATGAACACAATTTAATAAGCAAAGAAAACTTTAATTAAAGGTGAACACTGTGCTGCGATATGGCACGAATTTACTAATTACTAATTTAATTACAGTCCAATACCAGATACTATTACTTATTTTCTAATAACTCCCGTTTTTTTATAAATCCACTAAATTGTAACATTCCAAGAGTTGTTTTCTATACTATAAGTGATACTTTTGAGTTATTCTTTTATCAAGTCCGCAATATCGCTGCACCCCAACCGAACGTCTTCCTCGGCGTTTCCCTCCACTTCACCTTGGACAAGAAACACTCGTGAGGGCGAGCAAAACAATCACTGGAAGGGCAGGAGGAAGCCGACCGGTCGTCCCGAAAACAGGAAAACCGCGCAGGCGGCGGCAGCGGCGCACTCCCCAGCGGAAGCCTCGGCCGAGAGCGAGGGAGGGCGGGGGCGACTGTGCAGGACAATATCGTTATGCGCGCGGGTGCGCGGGTGCGGGTGCGGGGGCGCGGGCCGCCTCCGGGAGCTATTTCTGTCAGAACGAACGTAGCGAGAACCCCCGCGGGCGCTTACGTAACGGCGCGCGCGGTCGCTGTGCTCGCAGAGGGCAAGGCTCCCCCAACAGCCCTAAGCGGTGCGACAACTGCATTGTATTTCTTACACGATCTCAGCAGGTATTGCTTTGATACAGATATCCTTTTGTCACGATTGTTATTCTATTAAGAACGTAGGACACGTGGTAGTAAGTATCACGGTACGCCACAACGGAAACCTTTAAGGGCATGCGGCTCTTCTACCGGAAGAACGAAATAAAACAAGCGTCCAACCAATTTACTATTTAAAACCCTCATTATTTGAGTCTAAAATAAACTTCTTAGCAAAAAATATACACGACAGATCTGAAAAAAACATGCCCACGTGCCAGTGACACGTGCCTTGGACCCCAAATGCCCCAAGCTCGTGTGGCACCTTGGCCAGGTACAATATGAAAGAAAGGTGGCTGAATGACATAGACGATGTTTCGGAGAGTCCTACTCTGCCGCAACTTATAAGCAAACATCAAACACACAGCCCTTCCAATCGAGACTAACAAGCTGTTTATCGTACGTCAATCCACGAGACGATTTCTGTATTTACCAATGATCCCAGGAGCAGCGCAGCGGCGAGTAATTTCATCGGAGAAACTCGGAGCTTCGAATAGTATTTATGAAGACTATTTCACGAACAAAGTGAAGACTAAATAACAAAAGAGTCCGCTGAAATAAAATTAATTATGTAAATTTTAATAATATAAAAGCGGTAAAAAATGATCAGACAAAAGCGATAATTTCCCTCAAGGAATACAGCTGCAGTTGACTCCGTATTTTGGTCAAAACCATGCGAGTAAACTTCACAAGATTGCATTACCGCACGGGACAACTCGCAGATCTTGAACGAATTTTGACGAAGCTTCGACACCACAGTGCACCTGCTCTGGCTGCCGAGGTGGGGCGCGTTTCCGCCGACAGAGACTCACGCTGTCCAATACAGCATCGAACAGACTGCACACAGAGCGGCTGGGAAAGTGGCGGAGGACTGTGAAGTAGACTTGCTTGGTGAAACGTAATAGCGAAGCGCACAGTGCAAGCATAACGATTCTCCATGACCTCTATTCTGAGAGTACATCACCAGGTGCTGCAACCTCCAACAGCACATACTTTCTCGCAATATTACAATGTTACTGTTATGTACGCCGGGACGCCCATACATGGCTCATTTTTTTCAAAAAATAGAAATTATGCGAATATTACTAACTTTTACAAAAAATTGTACAGGACTTTTCTTAAAGAGCTACTTTTGTACAGACTGTCAAGGGTAAATCTCTATCTTCAACTTTGTAGTTTTGAATTTCTTTTTGCAATTTTCGGAAAAAAAAAAGACCAATACCCGTAAATGGCACTAGCATCGTATTTTTACTTTCCCTCATTGCATATGTGGAAAAAAATTAAAGAAAATAATTTGGAGCTTTTTTTTTTTTTTTTTTGAGAAAAAAAGGGATAATTTCAAGCGCTACTTATAGAAAAAAC
>BOPP01000133.1:225598-239426 GCA_017312745.1 Gryllus bimaculatus
ACGAGGAAAAATAATACACCGTATTACCGATGATTGCATAGGAAACAGCTTAGATAGTTCAGATTTTCGAAGATAATTTTGAGGAATTGATTTCAAATGCAAGTATGGTTTCTACAAAAATGTAAACACGAGTTCAAAAAGATTACCAAAATTCAGCAGACAGAGAAAGAAGGTTCAAAGGCATGGGGCTTAGGAAACATGAAAAACTGGAAATGTGTCCAGCCAAATTCAAAAGTAGACATCTAATACTTATTTCCATATTCAGGGCCGAAGAGTATTTTTCGAATTTGAGATTGAGAATTGTTTTTCTCCACCACAGATAATGGACAAAAAAAAAAAGGAAAAGAAAAAAGGTAGAGAAAGAAGATAAAGAAAAAAGGTAAAGAAGAAGAAAAGGCAAAGACGAAAAAGAGGTAAAGAAGAAAAGAAGGTAAAGAAGAAAAGAAGGTAAAGAAAAAAGGTAAAGAAAACATGTAAAAAAGGTAACGAAATAGGAAGGAAAAAAGGTAAAGAAATGAGGAAAGAAAAAAGAAAAAAAGAACAAAAATCGTCCACTAAATATGAATATTTTTCTCTAACTGTAAAAAAAAATATAGGGGAGGGAATTGTAATTTTATAATTGGATATGATATTTGATATCCCAGGGAATAGCAATGCACTGTGAAGGGCCATGATTGGATAACTGTAAATACGTAGGGAAATTAAGCTGATGAACCATTTGTGATTTCTAATTTCACGCTATCTACTCCGGTTCCAGTCTGAATCTGCCTAATTAAAAAATTAACCGGTTAATGTTCAGAACGTCCAAAAAGGACGATAAAGTCCGGAGTAGAGCTTCAAAGAACATTTCGGACTTTGTAGAGTTTTGCAGTGTGCACGCCGTTGGTCGCTGCCATAATACTCACGCCAGATAACATTCGGTCCGCGGGTACAGTACTGTGATTTTTCCTTGCCATCGGCCACTTTTTAATAACAGCCGAAAAGAAGGAATCGAGACCCCCACCAAACGCCGAAAAGAGAACGGCGGTTGTCCAACCACTTCTCTCGTTACAACCTCGATGCTGGAAACACTCGCTCGCCCAGCAATCAATGAAGTGAGCATTGATCGGACTGCCTCTTAAATACTGCAATAACTATGACTTGCATTTTCGAATACGACTGAAACCTTTGTTCCATGTTACGAATAAGAAAGGGCGACTATTGACTAAATACTACAATGTCTTAGGCACAGTCCAAGTCCAGTTAGCATAACATTTTGAACCAAAACACAGGCAATACTTATTACCAAAACATACGAACCAATAGCAAACCAACGGCATGGATAAATTTGATATCTTCACTCAGTAAAAACAGCGAGACAAGATAGAAAATTCGGAGAAATTTACTTGTGTTCTCTGCGTCATTTGCATATTTAAGATTTAAAAAACACACATCAATTTGAACACTAATGTGAAGAATTAATATGGCTAAGAAAGGATGTATTATCAATACTATACGCTGATTAAAAAAGCAATAATTAACCTTACTGTACATTTCGTGCATCAAAAAGGCGAAAAACATAAAAAAAAGTATTTTACCTCTCACTATGAATTTTGCATTTAATCATCAAATACCTTAAATTTCACGGAAATCGAATTATTATAAAGATCCTTTCACCAATAATAGAAATCATGAAATCTCTTGCATAGAATATGTTAACGAAATTACTCAACATTTTTAGGGACTACGTAACAAGGATTGCAGAACTAATTAGATCGCTGGTGAGGTAATTAAATATGGTAAATTAAAAGTGTCGTGTGGTATCAACAAAATTATTTTACTAATGGTAGTTCCGATAGCTTTTATAATTCATGTAATAATGAAATTTTATTTCCGTAATTCTAATTTTACCTCTGAAGATGGTCGCTACGCGATCGAAAGATCTTTAGGAAAATAAATTGTAGATACCATACAAAACCTGTAATTTACCGTTTGAAATTAATTGCATGACTGCCACAATCTAGCAGGTTCTGCACAGAATCATCCTATTTACGATCTTTCCCTAAAACTGATCTTCAAATAATGCATTGTCACGGTCTTCCGAATTTCAAATTCCTGATTACGAAAATACAGATACTTTTATCACTTCAGATAATAGTGCGAACATAATAACAATAATCATTCCCGGAACATTATTTCTTTCCAGCAGTGAAATACCTTTAACTCAATGATTGCAAACAATAAAACTTCGAACAAGTGAAAACAAGGACTTCTTACGTATCAATAAAGAACAAAATATTTTCATACTTTCGGGGTGAAAGTAGGAGATTTCAAAGGGAACGATCACGCTGAATTCAAAAACCATTACAAAAACTGTCTATCACGTAGGGTACAAAATATATAAACACATTGATTATTTCAAATAAAGAAAATTCTATACGACGTTCCGCATTGTCTCTCCGGTTATATTACTACAAAATTCTATGACTATGCTTCATATGAGGAACGAATAAATTAAAAATTAATTCGCATCTTCGTGCAATAATATTGAAGCATCTTGGAAGGAGAAATTCCTACTGTATTGTTTAAAAATGCTTTGCACCTTGTCACATACTCCTGTATTCTTGTTTACCCCCTCTTACAAGAAACAGGTATAATAATCTTCCATTATTTCAGGACTAATTAAGGCAGGAGTGAAGAAAATGAATTTTCGGAGACATTCTACACCTCATATTTTGTAGCTTTCTAACTATTCTGTGACCAAAGTTCTATAACTGCCTTCTTCCTTTGTCGCGAGAAATGCTTACACAACTCTTAAGAATTGCGAAGCTGCTAACTCAATGTCTCGCAATTTTACTTCCAATATTTCATCCAACACGAGTTTTATGATTTGCTGGCCGATGAAAATTCCTTCCTTCGATTTGGCATTACTCGTCCGTTGAATTATTGCACTGTTCTGAAACTATATTTTGAGGAATCTATAAACTAGTGCCATTCATCAGGAGTATAGAGGATACACAATTAACTCATTAACATCCTCATGCCTACTAAAAACAAAAAGTATCTACAAGAGCAGAATATTGGTAAAAGCTCCTGTGTCCGTTTCTAAACTCAGTATTTTTTGTCCCGGCAGCAAGTACTTTCTATTGCTGTAATCTGGAGCGTAGCACTTCAGATTCTTTTTTGACAAATTCAGGTCCCGTACCAAATCATTCAAGTCCTCCAGCTCTAATACGTGCAGACCAGTTTCAGACTTTCCTCGTAAGTAGTCTGGAGCTTTTGAAGTGGAGGTTTCTGTTTCTGCGGGAAACATGGCTTCATGCGCACTGCAGGTACAGTTCTGAATGACTCCTATTGACCAAATCCGCCACCCCAACAGTTGAATACTTGTAAACTTGCGATAAGGAAATGACTACAATAATTCCTTTCGGTGACTGACGCGCAGTAGAAAATACAAGGGTGAACTAACGTATTTTCAAAAATTCCGATAACACCGGCTAAGGGCACTAACAGCCACTTGTAATTGAGCGCGCCTACCAGTCGCGAGAGTAAAGATGGCATCTTCGAATACAAATGGTAAAAAAAGAAAACATGAAGGCCTAATTTTGTTGGTATCTCATGAAAGTGACATAAATGAACTGCACACACATTTTGTTTTTTAAAAAGATTTTATGCGTATTGATTCTACACATCTTGCAGATGCAATTTAAATGTATATGTATTAATAGCAAAATACGGAGTGATACGGTATAAGGATATGGAATATTTAAAAACTGGCATGACACGACGTTTATATTGTGATGAACGTGTTCTACGTGTAAAATAGAGCGTACGTTGTGCACTCTACCTTCCTGGAGGTAGAAATCTTGTTCCCAAGTGTATTTTGCAGCTGCAGAGGACTAAACAAAACAAAACAATGCACAAAGCGTTAGGCCGAGATAATGAGAAGCCGATTTAGAACCCCAGTAATAGGGCGCAAAGCGTTGCGATCATTTAACAAACGCGACTAGAGGCGCAGGACGAGTTGCCAGTCGCCAAAACAGTTGCCGGCACGCGCAGCGAGGCGGGGAGGGCGAACGGACTTGGCGGTCTTCGCCGCGCGCGGACCTGCGAATTAATGAATAATATTTCGCTGCTCTGAGAAATTCCTCGCTGACTAACATCCGGGAAGGCAGGTGCGAGCGCGGGCGGCGCGCGAGGGGGGGGGGCAGGCCGACGCCACGCCCCTCCGTGCCGCCCACGCACTTCCGCCTCCCGGCAACTGCCGGCTGTTGCTGCCCGCGGCGGCGAAGGCGCCGCACCGTGACGTGACTAGGCTTCATGTCGCTGACTCCGCTATGAGCAAAAATAGGTAATGAAAGTCCATTCTAACGATCGCACAACACAATTGCCCAAACTAGTGACACTTCAACAGCACATACTTTCTCGCATTATTTCTAAATTTGGAATATTTGAGAATTCAAAAGTTCAACGAAAATGGGACCTCCGTCATTGTTTCGGCGTAAACATTTTGTGTCGGTACTAACGAAAGTGATTATATACTGCATTAATTTAAAGCAAAACTCACTTTTTTCAAAACAATTGCGACCATTGACACATACGAAAAAAAAATTCAAAGTTCATATTTGGAGCAGTTTTTGAGAAAAATGTCTTTCTCCACACAAAAACTCATAAATTTGAAAAATTGTATATGACTTCATTTCAAGATGTCTTTAAAGAACAGATTTCATACAGGAAAAATCTCTATTTTCAATTTTGTAGTTGTGGGAAAACGCCTAAAAAAAGTGGATTCAAATCCCCATAAAAAATAAAATAAAAAAAATAAAAATATTCTTTGCAAACTCAGAAATCCTCGAGTTCATTTAAATCGATCAGGAAATATCGATTTTGGAGAAAATCGGGTGCACGGTTCAGGAGCTAGCTTCAATCACGAACAGATGGACGGACGGACGGACGGACGGACGGACGGACGGACGGACGGACGGACGGACGGACAGACAGACAGACGTTTTGCCGTCAATCCGTGATGATTTATCCACTTTTTCGTTACGACGATCCGGCAATAGACGTTTTTGTCGGAAATTTGCCTTTTTACGTTAAAATATTATTACAGTACTTAGTAAGGGCGATAAATTAAACTATGGGTTCCACTGAATGGCATTGACTTTCTCGTACTAGTTAATTTTCTAATTACTTTGGTCTGGGCTAACGTTTCAGTTGTGCCTTAACCCCTTCCTACGTGCCATCTAAATATCGCCGCTCGAAGCACATTTTTTTCACATTTTCTCAATTTTTTGGTTCCCTAATAGTAGAACTAAAACGTAACTTTTAAAATAATATAAAGAGTAAAAACTAATTCTATTTGGAAATTTTCGTTTAAACATTTGGAGCCATTTTTAAAAAAAATATGGTTTTTATTTTTAAATATTCTCTAAATTTTACTCTAACTTTCATAAAACTACTAACCTTTTCAAATAAATGTAATTTAAAAAACAACGGTAATTTAAAAAATAATTACGGGGAACATCGTAGCACAGCTAGTTTAACTTTGGTGCGGCCTGATGGAGTTTAGTAATACAGAAAGTTAAATATATGATATCCATCTTTATCTTTTAGTGGTGGTATAACATCACATTCTTTCTCGCATTATTTCAATATTTGACATTTTCAAAAATTTTGGGAGTTCAATGAAAATGAGACATGTGCCATTTCTACGCTGTCCGAGGGCATTGTTCACACATACTCCGGAGCCATTTTTGAGAATATTTTGAAAAGCTGCGTTTCAAACTCACAGGGCTTGAAGTTCGGTCAGATTGATCAGAGAATAATCAGGGAATTCGTTCAGATCAATTCTAGAGAAAATTGTATATACGAATAGTAAGGTTAAGACGTACATTTTGTTGTCAAACGATTTTTCGCTATCAACAAGATTCAAAGGTGTATTTTGAATATTCAACACTTTAGAGAAAGTGATTTACTACACACAGGAATCATATTTTTCCACTTTTTTGTTACCAGCAATATGCGTTTTTCTGTCGAATAATGATTTATTTCCGTAGATTTTCAGAACGATTACAATATTTTCCACTGTCACTAAAGCGAGAAAGTAAAAAATGGTAACAAATTCTTGAATCATTCTTGAAAATCAGGAAGAGACAGAATGATGAAAGAAATCGTATATTTTCTGGTTATAATTTTTTATCAACTGTAATCAAACAATTGGCGGAAAAACATCCTTGTTTCTGTGTGGTTCCATCTAGAAAAGAGAAATAATCACTCTTGTCTTGTTGCTAAATAATTCCACAACACTAAAGAAAAAGATTTTCCGCGATCCGTGGACCGTACGTTACTGCTCCGGCATTCGCCTCACTTTGATCGGAAGTCAGAGTAGTGGGACTCAGTTTCAGTATGGATTGTCGAACTGAAACCACCGGGGCTCGTACCCTAGATCTTCAAGACAACAATTTTAGAAAGACAGCGGTGTTCCCCTGACCATTGTTCGATGAGCTATTGCTGTTCCTTTTTTTATCTTTAGAATTTTTAATTGAGCGAACATTAAAAGCATGAAGGCGCCTTCAAAACAATTACTCAAATGCAGAAAAGTCAAGCCTGAATATCTTTAGATGCATGTACATTCCGATCATTTATTTGCCAGAAGCGTGTGATAATTCACTAGTCGCATTCTACAACGCTAAAATTTGGGCCGGCTCCATCGCCGCCGCCACCACCACCACTCGGTGCAGCGGCGCCGTGCGGCGGGAGGCGTTAAATGCGGCGCGGCAGCCAAGCATGCGGCGGGGGCGGGGAGCGTCGGATTCCGCGCACCGATTACGAGCGCGGCTGGCAGCTCCTCAATGGCGCTCGTGCAGAACCCGACTCGCCGCCTCCGCCTCCGCCACCGCCCGCCGCACCGGCGCTGCAGCACCGTCACTGGCAGAAACGTTGCCTCCCGCCCTTGGCCAGCCGGCCTTGGCAGAGCGAAAGGCGTGGGGCAATTTTGCCCCGCACCGTCGCCGCAACCCGCTCGCCACCAAGGATCCACAAAATAAGAGCTGGCGGGCCGTCCAGTAGAAACTGTGGACATGGAGAGGATGCCTTGCCACACGTGCTGAAGACGGCGAAGGCTGCTCTAGGAAGAGTGGTCCCATTCTAATTCAGTTCCTGATCGTTTCACTCTCATTTCTTCCAAGACGATAACATCGTTATCAACAATACCCAATCAAAACAAGTGTATACAAATTATTATATTCTTCGTTAATGCACACTGAAAAGTCATAAATATCGTTGAATACGTTCTGTTACGAAATAAATATATTAGATCACTTGTATAATTATTATTTAAATATCTTCTTGGTAGAATAAGCCTAAGTCATCGTCATTTTCTTTTCTTAGTTCAAATGTCTTACACTGCGATTGTTATACTCTCAACAAACAAAATCATCCTAAACAAAACATATAAACAAGTTTCTGCATTTTTGAAAGTTGATGTTCTTTTAGCCGAGACCGCCAAAGCATTGTATGAGTATGCTGCAGGGCAAGTGGTATTCATGCCTTGGGACCGTTCTTTTCCTAAGCCATGCTTAGCTGTTTTATGCATATGGCCAAGAAGAAGGAAGTAACCGGTGTACCAAAACGCTGATAGGTTCCCCCCGAAGTATAATAGTATGGAGCTCATGCAGATAAGGTCTAATGGTTTAGCTATTTTTATAGAAAAAACAAAACATTTGCACTGCGCACTGTGATTATACACAAGGCGTTACGATGTAATTTACGAAATAGTCCTTCCTATTATATAGTTGTTCTGGATTTTCCCACTCCCTAGCATGGGTGATCAGAAAGTTGCAAAAGTTCAAAATCTTGTAAATATCGGTTGGCTATTTGATATTCTGTACGATTAATGAGTGAGTCTTTCAGTATGTTCGTTAGATAACAATTGCTTAAAATATTACTAAACTTGCTCATGCAGAGTACCGGACCTATACGACGTAATTCTTATTTTGGAGTCGATCATTCGATGTTTGGTTCCGGTACGGAGCTCATTTCACATTTAAAACTCTGTTTTGCGAAGTGTGGAATATTGTCAAGGGTAAACTAGATAGTATGAATATGACGAAAACATTCATTAACATACAAATCCATTTTGTCAAGAAAATCTTTAATGAAATGAATAATGTGGAAATAATTATTTATTACAGTAACTAAATGAACAATTATATTCTAATGTTATTTTTAGAAAAATGAAACGACTCGCACAACTAAAATGCCACAAAATAAAATTAAGGGCAGAAGATTCTCGGACAAATAGTCAAGCAATTTGTCCTTGTAATGGTAAACTAATCGGTCTACAGTTTAAGCAATTAAGAACTGAAGCAAACAGTTGTAGGAAGATTTTACAACGTTCCACAGTTCCTAAAAAGTCAACCAAAATATATATGTGACCAACATTCTTGCATTAGATTTAAAATCCAGAAATGTTGGGGCTTGGCTGAAAATAACTCCCTAGGAACCGTGTGGGGAAACAAGATAAAATCATGTTGACCAATGAAAAGTGAATCAAAACCGTTGTGTTTAGTTCTATTCTATACTATTCACGAAACGTGCACTTCTTAAGTATATCTCACAAGTGCCTATTTCAGTAACTCCACTGACTGTATGCGCCCGACAGATCCAGGTTCTTTGGACGACTTTCTGCGTTTTTTGTGAAGCGTGAAAACAAAGCGTTAAAAAAAGAACAGTATTTTTAAATGCTATTCAACATTCTATAAATATCAAAGTAAAGAAAAAGTATTAATATGGCACCGTAAGTATGATTACGAAAAACAATATATCATCAACTGCGCTCTAATTTTCTGGCAAAAAAGGGTAAAGGCATTGATTTCAAATCAAGCCTACTGCAATATTAGGGCGCCTTTTCATAATATTATTTAACAGGAGATACTGGGAAAACTTTCACACGTAAACCTCACAATTGTGAGCAAGTCTTAAAATCTTAGGCAAAAGATAGGTGTCTCAAAAAGAGTGAATAGTAAAAACAAGTTAATAGACCACTAACGTAAAAACATCGAAGACAAAGACAGCAAAGACATGTACCTACAGAAATGAGAAATGGTGTTTTATTTTGTTTGCCAGAGCACGTAGGAAATCATCGAATTGTTTACGAAAACTATTGACAATTGATGATTACTCGCTTAAACAAAAAGCATGAATGTCGAGCAAGGACAAAAATTGTGAGCGTACGATTCGTTTTTGCAAAACTTGAGAGATTTTGCTATTCTTTGAAACCAAAATTTACACAATTATTCCTACACTAACTTTTTTCACCGGGTAGTAAGGCACGCTCTCGCGAACTGCATGGCGTTGTTGAATACCTTAGTATCTCTACAAGATTCGACTTCATCTCTTAAGACATATTAGATAGATAATTATGAAACAATGAATCGCTTTGATGTCATAGTAATGATTTATTTTGGTTTACTTATTTAGTAAAAAAAAACAATAAAAACTGTGTGTGACGTATGGGAGAGAAAATCATCAATCAATGATAAAAAATCAAAATCAATATTTTGTTGCTAACAAATTCACCGACACACCATTTACTTCGTTTTTAAACACGATGCATTTTGTAAATTCCACCTTTGAGAGTGGTGCAGGCGGCCGCGCCTGTGCTCTGCCAGAAACGACTTCGGACGGCGTTGACACAGGCAGCGGCGAGGGGTTGTCAAAGACGGGCGGGCGGAGGCGCCGGCGAAGTAGCTCTCCCGCAGGCAACATCCGCGAGCGGCGCGCGAATCGGCGAAGGGGGGCGGGACGCGGGAGGAAACAGCGAAAGAGGGCGCTAAAGGTCAACTTATTGAGAGGCAGCAGCGCCGGCTCTATTTCGGTCCGCGCGCCGTGCGCCGCTCCCGTGCGCACCGCCCCCGCCCGTTCTCTTCTCCGCCTCTTCCTCCCGGCCTCTCTTCTCCAGCACTCGCGAACGTCCTCGGCACGGGTTGCTCGGGGCTGGTCGACGCGGTGCGGCGCGCGGCGGCGGCGACGAACCAAGTAGCCAGGCGCGGCAGCGCGGGCGACCCCGAAAGCGAAATGCTGTCGAGCAAGGAACACGAGTTGTGCCGGTGGCGGGCGGGGGGACGGTGAAGCGCGGCCGGGACGGCGCGAAGAGGCCGGGATGCTTTATTGCTCCGTCGCACGGGTATTTTAGCCGCGGCCATCGCTGCAATCCGCACCCAGTGATTACAACCGCCGCCCGATTAGCCGCGGCCGCTCACACCATTGCGCTCCCCGCCTCCCCCATCGCCCCCACGCCACACGCCTCGCCCCACCGCCGTCTCCCTCCTCTCCGCCAACCCAAAAACGCTGTACGCTCTCTCTCTTGCCTTAGCGCGCCTGTCAAGACAGGGTGCGTTGCATATATTCCTTGGTTCGTGCGGCGAGTAGATACAACGCCCCCAAGCCGAGGCGCCGTTGCACGCACGCATCGTCGCTTCTCGCGTCGTCGCTGGCGCGCGGAGCTGATACGGAGCGCTCGCTCATGACGCGGACCCGCAGCCGCGTCTTCCTCTAGGGAGGAGCTCTACGTGGATTGCAGGAAGATATTCCCCAGACATGCCCCAGTACTTTATGCACCCTCCCAGGCACCGAAATGAAAGGTTACTTTGTTGCACTGGGATTTTTTTTTTTTTTTTTCATCGTCCGAACATTTGGGAAATAACTTCCGACTTGTAACTATTTAACGCGAAATTAACGGAGAACTAACGCCCAGTTTTAACAATATTGCTTCCATTCAATTACTTACTCACGGCAGACTGTGCTATAGGTTGCAAAATCGGATAACCTGCGTTTAGGTGTCCGTCGATAGTCCTGTTTATGCATCTTCCTGTCCAACACCCCAGGCAAGTGGATTTCACTCAACGCAATTCGCTCAGCTGGTAAGAAAATTACAATTTTTTTGAATCCTTCCGGAACATGCTAAGAGAAGTGCTCAGAAAGCATGTTAGGATGGGCAGGAGGTGAGAACCTAAATCACGATTTAAGGGTGTTAGAACGCATTTATAGTTAGATCAATAAGTCATTCGATTCTTTTTATCAAGGCAAATCGATTGCCACTATTTTTAGCCTTCTGGAAAATTCTCGAAGAATGCTAGAAAAATCAGGTTTGAAGGCTTTTCAAGACACCTGCAGTAGTACAAAACTGAATTATTTGCAATGCATTTCCGGCCTCACATGAATAGCTACTTTTTCATCATCAGTTTGCAAATAAATATGGTAAAGAAATTAGTTAAGTCTCACAATATAAAATTATCTGAAAATAACATTAATATTCGCATCGCAATAATGAAACATGAACTTGCACATTTTCGCATTCAAGATGATTCAAACACGTTCATGGGACAGAATATCGAGAGGCGTGTCAAGAAATTGATCATTACCAACATTTTGCAGTTTGCAAGTAGGCGCTGTAGCCCAAAAGTTGGTGTTTGCAAATATATTAATAAAAAAATTGAAAAATTTCAAAATTGGCCATATCGACGCACGAGCTTTACACAACAAGGGGAATGGTATTATAAGCCAAGAATAGAGAACTACAAACTATCAGTACAAACGTGTTCTGAAATATGGCCACTAATGATGTTTATGCCCAAACGGTAATTTTGCAATGAAACCATTTTGTGAAGGATTTCTATCGATTTTTGTACATGAAATTTTATATTTGAGAATACACAATCCTACCCAACCTTTCCTACAATCCTACACAATCCTACCTACATTTCGTTTAAAATATCTATTTATTAAGAATTAGCATAATAAACACTTTTAACATGAGCCATGCAAAATTAGTATTAGGCGTTGAGCCAATTAATTATTAGCACTGCAAATCTATTGTAAAGCCCGCAGGTCTCTTTCTGTCTTGTTCATGACCGCTAGGTTCTATTTATTGAAATGAGGACCTCTATCAAAAGGGGGAGACACTGGAAGGGTTGAAAATCAAGTTTGGCGATTTTAAACAAAGGAGATGTCTACAAATATGCAGTTCACAGGTGAGGACTTCAAATCTGCTCTTGTTTCTCTCAGTGGATAACATTCAGCTCGATAAATCTTTTCTTTTTTTCAAAATATTAACAAAATGAATAGAAGAATAATCACATAGACTTATCTTTAACATATATCAAATATACACAATCACTTGCCATAATCTAATCTACTAAATACAAAAATAAATCTTTGTGTACATTCTGTGTAACATTGAAACTAACTTACAATACTTACATTATTTTTAATACAGGAGTTTTTTTAAAAATATTACTTAGAATCATTTCTTGACCGGAAAATCTGCTTGTTTCTCGACTTCAAACATATCCTTCTCTCTTTTAAAGAATGTATATTTTCCTTGCTTCTGACCTTTCTAGCCATCGGTCATGACAAGGAAAATATGATGCTTGTATAATCTCATCAATTAGCTTCATAATATCACCAGTGTTAAGTCCACAAATCACAGACAGTTTGAAGTCCTGATAGATCAATATGTTCTAAAAGCAAAGAAGCATTTGAATTCACAGAAGTTGTTTTACTGAGTCAAAGAGAAAAATCACCTAGTGAAGATATATCATTAATTCTAATTTTAATCGTTTTTGGATGACATTAAAACATAAGAGGGTCTAAATTGCCATTTACCTAAAATTATATAACGCTGAGCATTTTATATTTTTTAAAACAACATCCCCTTCAACCTTCTTTTGAAACAAAAATAAGTACAATTTATTCAAACATGGGGTGGGCCTTCAATCTGCGAATTTTTCCTTTTTCTGCAAGCTGTAACTTACTGGGCCAGTTTCAAGGAGAGACAGATTTGAAGAAACTGTTCTTGATTCATGGCCTGACCTTTATAGTCGTAATATTGATCAGTCAAAATATCTTTTATCGCAATTTCAAGCGATGGCAGATGATGTTTCCCATCAGAAAGTCCATAAATTGAGGCACCGATTTCCAAGTTCACGGCAGAGTTAAGCATTTAACAAATTACTCCCGATGTTTCGCTCTTCGATGTGTTGCAATCTACTACTGTAATTAAATTTTACAATTGCAACTTTTTTTTGTGGGAAGCACAAGCTAATCAGATCAGTTTACGAGACAGCAAAAGCGGAATTAAAAGCATAACATCACATTCCGAACCAGAGTTCACAGTCATGGAATCAGTTCCAACGATCAGTACCTCCTCAGCAAATCCTTCAGTTTAGTTAGAATCCACAAAATTTTCAGCAATAACTTCAATAGGTAACTGTTAATCTGTAATAACTTATTTTAACAAACACCTTGGCTGCATCTTTACGGTCATCAAAGACGATGCACTTTACACCCTTATCCAAAGAGTATCATTCTTACTATCTCAGGCCCTCTTCGGTGCCGCATATTTTTCCAGCATGTTATCTTCAGATGCAAAAAGACGAACAACAGTAAGAACTGTTGGGTTGCTATGAATTGCTAGTGACTACATGATATAGTTACAATAGGGTAAAGTGAATGAGAAACGAAATAAAAGAAAGTTTATAATTCTATCTAAAGATGAAAAATAATTCGTGCACACACAGAGGGAGTGACTGACAGGCTGACAGACAGACGGAGTGTCTGACGGAAGGGCTCACTGCCGGACTGCCGGATGGACCGACTTCCAGATGGACGGACTGCCGGATAGACAAACTGTCGGATGGACGGACTGACGGATGGACGGACTGTCGGATGTACGGACTGTCGGATGGACGGACTGACGGACGGACGGACTGATGGATGGACGGACTGACGGACGGACGGACTGACGGACGGACGGACTGACGGATGGACGGACTGACGGATGGAC
>BOPP01000133.1:249948-283313 GCA_017312745.1 Gryllus bimaculatus
GCATGATCTTGGCTGTCCGGGTGACGCCGCGTCGAAGATTGTTGCCGACGTTTCGACCATCTTGTCGCGGTCTGACCATGTCCACACCATCTTATGTATGGGCATACCAGCCCTGAGGAAGACCACGACAAAAGGGTCGAAACGTCGGTAAAACAGCCTTCGACGCGATGTTACCCGGACAGCCAAGATAATTCATTTTTTAAAATTTGTCTGAAAGTACGAAAACATTTTTAAAATTAGCTTCGGCTATATTACTAGGGAAAAGAGATCCACCAGATGAACTCTTGAGTTAAAGTGCTACAAACGACTATTAATGAAGTTTCTCATTAAGAACTCAAAAGGTTTCTATGAAAAAGGGCTTCAAAGCTCGCATTTTTAGTAAGGCATAAACGCGATTTATTTAAACAGCTTCACATTTTTCAATGAAAATTGCCATGTAGGACGATGGTTTATTGTTTTTATCATTATTGAATTAATATTTTTGTCATACCATTAGGAAACCGAATAGGAAACCGAATAAGGAAAATTTCAAAAAAATGTCCAGTCAGCGTCAGTAGATGGCAGCTAGCAAAGAGTATGTAAGCAAGCAAAATAGCGGCGACCAAAGGTAATAGAAAACTAATTCGGGAAAGTCTGTAGCATTTTGTAGCACCACGAGTTTAATTTTGATTTTTTAAACAATTTTTTTCAATTAATTTGTAGAATATTTTATCCATCTCTTATATAAAAAATAATTTTTAGTAAACACACTCTTCTTTCTAAAACGGATATGAATCATTTATGTCTTATTCGAAAACTTCGTAAAATATACTTATTGTCAATTCAAAAAAATACCTACAAGTAATCCACCATTATGTTTTTAAATGGCAACTCTCCCAAGATGACTGCAGAGCAATAAAACGCCTTCCCCAATCTTTGGGAAAAACATTATCTAGCCGTCAAATTAGCACGAACAGAGTTTTAAAGTACTAAAAGCGCAAGTTGTTACGTATTCGAACAAGCAAGGACTAGCAGGTTTAACAGTCTCTTGGAAGCCGAAATAAAGGCGCGAGTGAGAGCCCACAAGTTGTTATTCAGTTCGAGGATCGATCTGGTAGCCGAAACCCTACCAAGTACAAAATGGCTGCTGAACATCGAGGAAAGCAGTGTATCGAAAATCCTCAACAATCGTATTCACTCTTAAATTTTTTTAGGAACTAAAATAAGCATGTTTTTGAAAATGCAATCTACGAACCATAAATAATTGTACAGTGCTGCGCACGTTATTTTGTGATCTTCATGTACTTATTCTCTAACCAGTTTCAACAAACACGGAATTGACGTCCACGTATGTTACCGAGGCTAGTCATTCTAAATTCCTATGAAAAGACATGCATTTGAGATCTACCACAGTACATATCATGCTATTTCCATCTTTTTGTCACCTCTGTGCTTGATGTATGTAATCCGAGGCTACTCAAATATTTTCCAACAAGGCCGCAAAGTGGCAATTTTGTATAATAAATAATCATATTGATTCGACTAAACTATGTTCAGTAAACTACATGACTCATATGTATCACAACATATAAAAACATGAAATCACTAGTTAGGGTGAACTTTAATTCTCATTCAAAATAATATTATATTATTTAAAAACAAATAATTATTATTTTCTCGTGAGTAGACAACTTCTCCTAGATTTAAAATAATGGCATGATTCTTTGTATTACGAAACCACTTTATAAGATAACATTCAAATATATCAAAGCTTGAGGCACACGAAACTTCATGGCGTTCATGTTAACAGAAAAAAATGTTAGAATTAAATGCGTATCGCAGCTTTCCATGATGTCTATTACATAACCAATGGACAGAGAGTATTAAAATTTGTAATCAGGAGGACAACTTCATCGAACACTAAGATATTTCTCATTCGGAATGATCTTTTGCATCTAAAAAATAATGAAAGAGACAATAGTCTGTAATCAGACATCGAGACTTGCCTTTCACTTAGTAATACATTTATTACGATAATAATAATAATAATAATAATAATAATAATAATAATAATAATGTAATTCTAATCATCACTGGAATAATGAATTTCTCTCCAGCAGAGCATTAAACATTGCTTTCTCATTATTACAACCTTACATTCCCCTATTTTATCAGCGATAGTTTTCAACTAAGATGACATTTAAACCCTCTTTTAATCCCGATCTGACATCAAGCGATTTCACCCATCAGACTTCTGGTACACCACCTATTCAAGTCGGAAAATGCTCTGTTTTTACAACAAATAAATTAACATTCCCGTCACACATATTGCCATAAATACAAATTGCTGATACGTTATATATTTGTGACGCGGAAAAAATCAAACATTGTAATATAATAATAATAATAATAATAATAATAATAATAATAATGTATATAATTATTTGATGAAAGAGGGCAATGTGTCAGTTGCTTGGGTTACTACAGCTAGTGGTGCAAAAATATCAGATAATGAAACATTAACCTTCATTGAATGTAGAATTCTAACTAATATTAAAAAATAACTAAAAAGTTCGGAATAATTTCCTGGGTCTATCTTACCCCTTAGAAGATAGGTGATCACGTTAACATACCTGAAACAAAACAAAAAATCAAAACTTTAATTCGGAATTATTAAAAAAACATCTTTGAAATACACAGTGGCTGTTCTTTTATAGCCCATACAAGTTTCCTATTATATCCACTGAACTTTCATTTCATTTTATTGTATAGTATTTTTTTTATTTTGAAATGTCAGTTTTGATTGCTCAATTGCACAGAACTTCTCATGGTTACGAAATAATGTCTTAAATTGCATTACCTTCACTCAGTTGGAGGTACTCGCAATAAAGGAATGCATGGCAATTCAATATGTTTGGCTTTTTACAATGTCCTCTAAACCACCACTTCTTATTATTACTCCATTTCAAAACTCCGACGCTGATTGAACATGGAATCAACGCCGCGCGAAGAGATCACGACTGCATCTCCGCAGCAAATCGTCCTGCGAGAAAATGGTGCCCGTTTCTCAGAAGGGTGCGACGAGAGCGCAGCGCAAGATCAGCACAGGGCCGCGATCACCTGCCACGTCACCGCCTGCGACGGAGACGAGTTTCAGGCGCCTCCGCCCACGCACTGGCTGCGTCAGCGCCGCGCGGGCGGAAGCGGGGAGAGCAGTGGGGCAGGGTCCGGGGAGCGACTCCCCGCGGGCGACGGGCAGAAAAAGAGGGTTTAATGATGTTGGCTTTTTTCTTACTACTGTACAATACTGCAACGTCAACGTAACGCAACTGAACAGAGAAACGAAAGGCTGCTAACACGCACGCGCTCGTTAACAGCCTACCCGACCGTTTAGAGCAATCGAAATAAAATACTTATACCCTAAAATGGCGGATGTCATACTTATAAGGCATTTCTTATTTAAATAAATATTTCTTATATGAAGATGACATTACGAAAAGTATAGAACAGAGTGTTGTTTGTTCCCATTCGGCTTAATGACGTCAGTATTTTTTTCCTACTACGGTGTACTCACCTCATGTAAGGTAACATACCTAGACTAATTTACAAGAAATAAAATTCACAGACCGGAAGGTTCGTTTCAGACATCTTTTGCAATATTCTTGAAAAAGTAATACATTGTCAAAAAATCAGTACACATGAAAGAGGTTCGGTCTAGAGACGTAAACGACCACGCGACCCAGCATACAAACTAGGAGACGCCTACTTCTGATGGACATCTTTCTCAGCAGGCGACAGAGGGAACATGAGAGACAACACTGACTCCGAACGAAAGAAAAACGAGCACGACGAAGGGTGGGGGGGGGGTGGGGGGAGTGGGGGATGTTCGCCGCAGAACCGACCCGCTCCCTGCAGAGCACTCCGCAAGCGCCATCGGCATCGCGGCTCCTTCCCGCCCCGCCCCGCCCCGCCCGCCCCGCCGCGCGCCGCCCGGCCCCGCCCCGGCGCGAGTACCGCATGCAAACATTTTATTTTTACATGCACAGAGAGGGAGGCCACGTCAGGCCCACAACAGCTGCGCGCCGAAATAGCAGCGACACCGCCTCGCGCGCCGCCAGCGGGAGGGGAGGGGGTGAGGCGCAGAGGCGTCCTCGACGCGAGGAGGACAACGGAGGGCAGAGGGCGCCGGACCCTGCGCCCCGCCTACTCCAATAGACGAGGGTGAACTCCGCCCACTCGCTGATTCTCAGCCGACCTCGCCCCCGCCTTGGCCACTCGCTCCCAACACCTTCGCATCGGCTATGTACGTACAGAGCAAAAAGGGGTAAGTTAAAGATGAATACCTAGGTTTAATAGAAAAAGGTGGGGAGCAAGTGAGCAGGCATACGAATTCGTACGAGAGACAGAGAGACAAGGATAGAATTTAGAAAAAAGAGCGAATAAGGGTGAGGCTGCAACTGGGCAAAAACGTTTTGCATGTACCTAGAAAAATAGAAGAAAAATAAGGAATGAGGAATGTTGAATAAACAACAGGAAACGGATGGATCGCCTACAAAGATTATATAAGACCTGAGAATGTGAACTAGGAAAAGAGGAAGGAAAGCGAAGTAAATAAATGCAGAGGAATGTATGAGGGTGGGGTTGCCAAAATGTGAAGAGGTTTCAAATGCTTTTTATGTACCTGTATTAGCTATATATCTGAAAAGTAAGTTGAATAAATGATAACGAAGTATTTCGCTTTCCCTGCTTTAATCGCGTGCTTGGGTAAGAGAATTAAGATCCGTATGATTCACTTCTCCAGGACTAACATCATGGATATTCACGACCGCCTGCATCAGAGTTGGTTTCTCCGTATAATGTCGCGTTCCACGAAAGGATGTTAGGCTTTTCCTTTTTATATATTTACGTTAGTTTCTACGTGGCCAGTTAGTCAGCGCCTCAATCGATGCGACAGTGATCCAGAAAGTCATTCATATTTTTCTCAGAAGTTATGAGTGTGAGATTTATTTAAATACCACAATTTAAATGTAAGTTAAGCTTTATACTGAACAGTATGATTGGAAATTCTTAAAAAAGTTTTTCAGGACGAATACACGTAACGATGATGAACTGTACAATGAAGAATCAACAGACACTATGATATACCTCCAAATTTTGTTCCTTTATTCCTATACTATCTGGATAGATCATTTCAACAAAAATGATAGGCTTAGACGGTCAATGAATTCGCCTCCATGACCACCGAAATTAAAATGCGGCATGTTATAAAGACGCAGTACAGGTAATTAATGACGTACTCTCAATAATGCATGCACGTGTGTATGACGGTGGGCGCGCGGGCGTGTGTGTATGTAGAAGGCAGAAAGAAACTGTTAATGAAGGAGAGAAACGAATGAAAGACACGGGAGGGGATGTGTAAGTGAGTGAGTATTGTTTCCTTGCGGCTTTTTCCTAACTGCTATGGTTATTACTCCCATTGGTGCGGAAATGTTATATCCCTGAAGTGGCAGTGTTTCTCTCTGCCTGAAACGTCAGGTCCGGCGCCGACCTTCACGTCTTAAAGCCTCTTTCCCTTTCAAGGTATCTCCCTCACTAAGGCACCGCTCCAATCGGCAAACTTCCAAGTCCAAAATCCAAACTTCTACGTTTCTGACTGGTCTCGCCTCATATGTAATAGTGTAGCGCAAATATGTGTATGTGTGTGTGTGTGTCTATGAAAGCGGAGGAGCTAAAGGAAAGAACACGCGCGGTCCATGACCCGTTTTTAGGGTGATCAGACATTTTCTTGGTACAGCTTGGATGAACTATGGAATACATCCCATCAGAGCAGATATATTCCCATTCAGTGGTCGAATTGGACCTAGGTAAGAAGCTAGTTTTGAAAACCAAAGTGGAAGGGCAGGAGAGAGAGAGAGAGAGAGAGAGAGAGAGAGAGAGAGAGAGGAGAGGAGAGAGAAGAGAGAGAGAAAGAGCGAGCGAGCGAGGCAGAGAGAGAGCGAAGCAGAGAGAGAGAGAAAGAGAGAGAGCGAGCGAAGCAGAGAGAGAGAGAGCGAGCGAAGCAGAGAGAGAGAGAGAGAGCGAAGCAGAGAGAGAGAGAGCGAGAGAGAGAGAGCGAGAGAGAGAGAGCGAGAGAGAGAGAGCGAGAGAGAGAGAGAGAGAGAAAGGCAAATACTAAATGAGGTGCCATTCGCATTTCGCCCTTTCATTTCTCCCACGCACCGCCTCCCGAAGCTGGAGGGCGGTGGAGCCGCTGCGGGGGGCGCGCGCTCGCTGCGCGGGCGAAACGGCGGACGCGCTGGCTTCGGCGCACGTGCGCACTCCTCCGGCATGAATGAACCGCTCATACAGCCAGCAAACGCCAATTACTTCACGGACATAAAATGTAGGATGTATAGGTGAACTCATGACATAGTGCACGATCTGCCCGCGACCAGCGCCACTAGCTGGGTGCGTGGGCAGAGAGTTGGCTCGACCGGCACAGTGAGGCGCGTGCAGCCTTATATTGTTGTATCGTACACGGGGGGGGGGGGGGACATAATTACTTGTTCCTGCTGTCGCTGAACGAAATTCCTACCGACGTTTATTGTCTTTTAATATGTCACGACGTAAGTTCTGTTAAGTTTAGAATAAATTATATAATAGTTTCTCTACGGGGTAAAAAACATAGCAATGTCTACGCACACAGTCAACAAATTTCTGCCACTAATCACAACATCAGACAATTTTAACACAAGATGACAAACATTCGGAGCTGAAAACTCGAATAGAATGGAGTACAAAAACAATGGTCAATACGAAGGCGAGCGCTTCATTCGTGGTCTAACACTGTTATAACAACATCCAAGAACATTTTTGGCAAACTATAAGCACAGATTTGTATCCACACAATTAACCTCAAAGCGTTCGCAGTTTGGTCCCCCTCCGCGCTTCGGCCGCAGAAGCAACACGCGCCACCGCGGTCGCCGCGGGGTGCGTCGCGTCACGACGGCTCAGGACGCATGGCGATCGCCCAACCCAACCCAACCCAACCCATCCCATCACAACCCCGCGTCCGGCATAGCGAAGCAGACGCCTCGGCAGACAAAGAGGCGGGGCGGGGCGGGGCGGGGCGGGGCGATCCGATCCGGAGCAAGTCGCCGCACAAGCGACGCTGATTACCCTTCGAATCGCCGGCGCGGCGCCTGGCTTCTCGCCGCCGCCGCCGCCGCCACCACCCACCACCTCTCCCCGTGCCCACACCGCACCACACCGCACAGCCACGCCACGCCACGCCACGCCAGGCCACGCGCAGCACGAGTTCGCGCCGCGTGCCTCGCCTCTTCTCTTCTCTCCTCTACTCCCCTTTCCACTGCGCACCGCTCCCGCGCTCTCCCCGCCTCTCTCGTCCCTGCTGCGGTCGCGCGCGCGTCCTTGATGTTAGGGCTGGCCCGCCAACGCCGCCGCAGCCGCTCAGCTTGCGCGGCAGCGGCGGCGGCGGCGGCGGCGGCGGCGTCAAGCTATTTGCGGCGCCGATCAATACTGCTATAGGAACACCGCACGACAGCGCTAAAAATAGCAAGCGTGGCGGCGGCAGCGGCGGCGGCGGCCGCCCCCGCCCACTCGAGCTCCGTCTCTCTCGTTTGCACGCCGCCTCACTCCGACGCTCTACGCCGCACGCCGTCCAAGAGGGCAGGCGCGACCCAGAGAATGAAGTTGGTGGAGGAGGCAACGGATTCCGTTCTGCCACAGGGTGGTAAAATAGAGCGAACGCGCTGAGCAAGACCAAAGGTGATTAGACCGGTAAATATGTTAGCTCATAATGTTAAAAAAAAAGAAAAACAAAAAGAGAAAAGAAGCTAAAGCTAAACGTAATACGTTGGTTACCACTCATCGAAAGAGAGCCCGAATGCCTTACCAGGCGTTTGCAGTAATAAAGTTCCACAAATACGAAAGTGCGGTACTGGAAGGAAGTGTTTTAGCCGACATCACACATGGGTTCTTTTAAACTTCAAAAATCCCCGTCGGGACGTACCTTGAGAGTTCCCTTCACAACTTGCTGAAATCAATTGCATTCCAGATTTTTTAGGTCAGCTACCAGGGCTCAAACTCTGTTGACGGTCCCACGCATCTTGTAATTTCTTAGCGTCAGTAATCCTTGCAGGTACTGATCATAGATTCCTGACGATTTGTAATAACTTTACAACAGTTTACAATCTGATACAATGTTTGGAAAAAATGATTTACTTAGATAGTATTAGGTATTTTATAGTGTGCTTGAATAATTGAGGTGCCAGCAAGACAATGGTACTGATACTGGGTTTGGCACGTGCGTCGAGAAGGGGAGGCAAAGCCGAAGGGCGGTGTTCCCAGACGGGAGGAGGAAGTGGAAGAGGACGCCGAGGCGATGGCGTGGCGATCGATAGGAGTGAGGCGCGGCCTTCGCGAGGCGGCGGCGGCGGCGGCGGCGCAAAGTGCGAGGGCGGGAAATCGGCGCAACAATGGAGAGGCCAACGCGAGGATAAAACGGTCCCTGGCGCCCATCCCGAAAGCGAAGGGTGAAAATGAGCAACAGACACTTTTCCCTGCAAAGAGGCTATACCTATTGAACAGAAAATAGTGTACTAACTTCTTAAATTAAACAGCTTATTCATCGGTATTACAAATTAAGTGGTTACACAAATTAAACTATTAAAAAAGTTGTAAAACAATGCTTTTATCCTAACATTTTTTGAGGGTTCCGGTGAAACGGACTAATGGAATTTAACTGAATGAAAAGATGGAGATGAAAAAAAAAGTAGTTAACATCTAGAAATGCAATTGCAAATATTAAGTTAATTGAAAAGGATACTAAAGAAGCTTGTATCAGTTTCTTGTCTCCTGGGATAGGAATATTATACATTTAACAAAAATATCCAACTCAGTTAAGCTGATCATAGTATTCACCTCTAAAAAAATCCAATGATATACCAGAATTATGTTCTAGTATCATTTCGATCCTTTTCTAGATACGTTTATTACGGCAATAGTGCATACGTTAATGGATTAAGTTCTGTATTCTGTATATCATATATTTACGAAACATTGTCGCAAACGTAAATTATTCTAAAAATTACAGATTGGAGGGGAAATGCGATCTACACGTTCCAATTTTTAACCAAAAAATAATTTATTTTATAAAAGTGAACACGTAGCAGATTTAGGCCTAGAGAAGTTTTTAACAAGTTTTGAAACAACATAATCTATGACACATTTTAACAAGTCTGCTAAATTCTTCGAAATCAAAAATCAGCACGAGCAGGTAAGAGGTTAGAGATACTTGCCACCAGTCACAACTCGTCCCGAAGATAAAGAAATAATATCGTAAAAATTGATACAAATAATGACTACAAGAAAGTGAGAATGTGAGTGTGTATGAATTACGTCATTAAACGGACAGACCTCTAGCAACGAATTTTACAGACCCCACGTTTTTTTACTTAGGTCGCTCTTTCAATGAGACTGTCAGCTTCTAATCAAATAACATAACTTAAAATAGTGATTTATGAACCAAAGGGTGTTAGAAGGGTTCTAAGGATCGAGCGGCAACAAAAAGCGCTCGGGCCCCAGTTGACCCCCGTGACACAAACAAGATGTTATTTTTTACCTCAGTTTAATGATTCAGACTAATTAACTACATGTTCACTTGACTCGCTTTGATTATTAAATTTGTTCAAAGAATTGGTCGCCCCGATCGGGATTCGAACCCGGGCCTTCTGGTTTACGCCCAACTGCTCTGACCACTAAGCTACCGAGACAATCAGTCCTTTATAATAGTCACCTTTCGCGTCAATAGTTGATGCAATTACACTCAAATATATATTCCGCAATCGTAAAGACTGTTCGTTGTAGTCTGTTTCGCAGTCGTAAAGTTGTCTCGGTAGCTTAGTGGTCAGAACAGCTGGGCGTAAACCAGGAAGCTCGAGTTCCTATCCCGGTCGGGGCGATCAATTTTTTGAACAAATTTATTTATTAAAGTGCATTGGTACTCAGTAACATTGTCACTATTTGAATTTCATTATGACCGCGGGACTTAATTTACAAACCCGAACTTAATTGCGCTCAATAACGTGACGGGAAAGGTGACTCGGTTTGTATTTTCCTCCCAAAATTCCCTCCAAAAGAGAACATGAAGCATCATTCAACTGATTTCATATTTCTTACGTTCTCCTCCGTATACACATACACGATCTGTCGATCCAGGTAAGTTAAACAGTGTATTTCGAGCTCCATATCGAAAGCAATAATAAGCAATAACGAATCAGTAAAAAATGAAAAAGGTTTCTTGTACTACTAGAAAAAATTGCTTTCATAAGACCGTTTTCCATTTGGCGAAAACTCAAAATAATAGGCAGTACCTCAGCTCCAACATAATTTTGTAAACAATTGCGAAATTAATTCGAATCATTTTGACATGTTATACACCGCACAAATGAACACGACTAAATTATTGCATTAATGCACTAGTATATACGATAATGTAATTTGTTTGTTCACAAAAAAATTTGAACAAGAAAGATTGATTTTAAAGTTTGGCCAAAAAAACCGGTGGGGTAAGATACTAATCTAAAAATTAATTTTTTCAGCACACATTCATGGAAACTAGTTTGTTTCGAAAGTGATACTTGTGGTATGTATGTTGCAATCGTCATGGTCATTGAAAACTGCGTACTGCAAAATAAACAAAACATAGGGGGTGACGCGGAATAAAACAGAGGCGACGTCTGCCGCCTTCCTTGTTTAGAATGACCCGACGAGTAAGTTTCAATGAATTCTTACAAAAAACGTGTGCAACTCGTACGTGTCTTTAGCGTACTCATTTCACAGTGCCTGGTGCTGCTCCTATCGACACCCGTCTAAAACTTCATTCATACACTAAAGACTTTGTTCTGTATTAAATACGTTATGTAATTAACTAGGATTTTATTACAAAATTTACTCAAATGTAAACCGCATTGCATTTGATTGTTGCAGGTGGGAGCGGGTGGGAAGGGTGAGGCGAAGATTCGGTTATGAAAATTATTTAGAGAGCACAAGTCGATGCAAACTTCGCACCATATAACTTGCCCGTCAGTAATAAAAGCATCCTCTATTGCTATCCAGGATCGAAGCTTTAGAGCTAAACTAGACGCAATAGAAGCCATCGGACAAACTGGCGATATGAACGACCAGCTATCACTGCAGCGTTCAGCATTCTCGTCGAAGTGTTACACGTCGGTGATCGTCGATTCCTCGGAAGTTAAGGTTAAAGGTCACAAAAGGCGGTGTCAGTTATACTTTTCGCGCCTTAAGGCGAAAATGACCTCAGTTGTTATGATGCGCAATTCCTGCCTCTCAGATAATTGAAGCAGGGCACCGGAATCTGAGAACAACCCACCGCGTCTCTACGTAGCGCACCCCGACTCAACAGAACTCAGTAGTAATGTAGGGGGGGGGGGTGAATCTTAATTTAAAAAAAAAATACTTGCTTAAAAAACAATAGTATGCAATTAAAAATGAAAGAAAATTGTTAGATAAAAAAATTCTGAAAATAGTAAAATATGTAATATATTACAAAATTTGTAAAAATATGTAACGAAAAAATTGAATATTGTGTTAAGATGGCGACGATTCGCCACGATTAGTTTTGATAACGGCAAATAGAAAGATAAAAAATGTGTAATAACATAATCTCGATTCATTATTTCTTTGTCTCTTTAAAACATCATTATTAATATCAAACGCATTCTCGCCGAAATCGTAGAAATAACATTTAGAGAACTAATAAATCTTCAAATTCAATATTAAGTGAACACTTTACGACATTTGAAAATGAAAATTGTCATTAAAGTCAACAAACTAAATAGACAAATGATCACATTATCTACAACATTTGATATTGTGGACACAATTTTCTAGAATATTTTCTTTAATAAGTAATTCATTTTAGTTGTATTAAAATATATTTTCGAACAAAACACCCTAAATTATACCTATATTTATGCATGTGTTCTAAGTTTTTTGTACCCCTTTTTGTTCCATCAAAATGTGGCTTTCAGAATATCATAGAAGCGCAAAACCAACACAAATATGATAATATTCGTGAAAACATTTGGAACTGTTTTCGAGAATATTTTGTTCGATAGTCTTCGAAAATGTACAATGTTGAGCATTTTGTAGCCCAAACAATTTTGATATTTCTGGAAACTTAACAGGGATTTACTTATAGGTAGTTATTTACAGCTTTTTTTTGCTTACATACCCGTATCAAGAATCTGTATGGTAAATCTTATTTGTAACAAGAGGTACGAAAAAATTTTTAAGTGTGTAACGTTTGAAAATTATTGTCCATAAAAATGACTCCTGTTTCAAATAATACAAAAGATTGTGTCCTTAAAAGATGTTTAAAGGAAAAAGTAGAACCATTATTGATAAATTCTTGTTTACGTATTTATGGGAAAATGTCAATAACTTACTCATAATTACTCAATAAATAATTGTAAATGACATGATCTAAAATTCAGGGATAAATGCCTTTGAGAAATAAATCTGTGGCTCAAATACTGTATTTGTAAGATAGGTTCAAAAATAAATTTGAACTATTGCAATTTTCGAAGTTTCAGAGGTATGAATGAAAATCGGAACTACACCTTTTTTTGTCAATCAATTTTCTTCAATTCAAGCAAAAAATAAATTGGCAGTCATTTTCAGAAAATTTTGTAAACGTCGCAAGGACATTGCAATAATATTAAAGTAAGAATTTGTTTTTTATTACAAATTGAAATTTTTATTACAAAGTGAAATTACTGTTCTTATGCATATTATTTAAAATTAATTTTCCCGAACTGTTTAAGCGTTAACTGTAAAGTTTGTATGAATAAATTCACACATGAAAAACGTTAAAAATATAGTTATGTAACATCCGGACAAAGGCCATGTGACCTTCCTGTACCCAACAGACGCAGGGAAACTGAGCTGGGAGCTTTTGTTTCCCGTTTATCCAAGCCAAGCAACGGACTACGAATTGTAAATAGTGTGCTCTATTTGGAAGCATAGAGTTTTAGCGAAGATATCATTGTAAATTATATTGTATGATATTGCAGTTTTACACAAAGTTTAATTTTTTTTCGTTGCTTAGCATTTGATTTACTCTCTTCAATAAGTCAGTACTTCAGAGTTCTAATGAATTTGTTTTCGATACGCTTTTGGAGTTCACTATTTTCTGCATAGTGAATATTTAGAACTTTTTTAACATTTCTTTATTTGCCTGCACACTACAGACGTAAGACTGACTGGACGATAATTATCCGTACGTAAGACTGACTGGACGCCAATTTGACGTGAGGGATGAAAACTATGGCATCACTCCAATCCCGAGGAATATGTGAATTGTTTATTGATATCTCTATAAGCCCCAATAGATATATCATAGCTTCCCTCCCTAATTTTAGAATTCATCCCGTACTTCCGGCAGGTTTTGTATATTTGTTAAAACCAATTTTCGCAATTCTTTTCCTAAATGCCCTTTGATTAGTAAAAAAAGCATTGTCTTTAGACTTGCTTTTGGCGACCTTCTTAAATTTGTGTAAAATTATTTGCATTTTGTTCCTCGTCTACCATTAAGTTATAACTGTAATTACTAATACCATAATTACTACATACTAAGTTACTACTACATTACTACTTACAGTCTCTTAAAGTCAGAATTTCTTTGCTATTTTTCTTTACGCTTGGTAGATATTTAATAAAAGGTGAAACTAAAAACATAAATTGGAGCCATTTTTAAGAAATGTTTGGAAAATTTCCTGTAGGCATCATGTACAATTCCCTTAAAATTTAGAATATCCGTTACAAAATTTGCACATAACAGCTAAACAACAGACAAGCCTATTCCAGCTTCTCATCTAAATGATCATCAACTCATAATACAATTTTCCTTTGGAAAATTTCTTTCTGAATATTCCATTTTATAGTACTCGTCACAAAATAAAATGAAAATTTGCTGCTTATGTCTGATGAAAATGCAATAATATTACGTGCATTACGTGGATATTTTTTGAGAAAAAATAGTTACCTACCCGTAAATAGAAAATGTAATTTTGACCCAAAATGCCACATCAAATTATAAAGGTATGAAACTTCCAGAAAGTAAACTAGTATGATAAATATAAACACTTAATAAATGTGATAACACACGCTTCTCCGAGCCTATCACCTCTGAACGAGATGTCCTGAATCGAATTCAGTCGCTGTCTGAAGGAGAATTCTAGCTGCCAACTGCTCCGATCGGAAATTTTCTGTTTGTCCGATCAACAACAGGCGAATGCCGGAGCAATACCCTCATTAACGGGCCACGGACCGCGCGCGATCTTTCTTTCCTCTTCCTTGTACTATCCTCATTCCTAAATTACATACACGCTTACATGCACTGCAGTACGGTCCTTGCCGGGAGGGCAGTCGGCAGCTTTGAGCTTGGTCCAGCTGGGGCGGTAACCCTGCTTGTGGGAGATACCTGGTTGGGGAAAATCCCGCTAGCCGACGGAAAGGTCGGCGCCGGAACTCTTCATCCAGTAGGGAAACTTCAGGAGGGAAAACACTTGCACAACACTTACGGGACAAATGACAGCAGTTGACGCGCCCGGAATTACCAATCGAGCCCATCCAAAAAACAATTAAATGAAGCTAATCTGACGTAATACTGTAGTTTTCGATATCATTAACCATGTTATTCTATTAATGTCTACCTTACAGCGGTTTGTATATGTAAATAATTTCATACTTCTTTTATTATGAACACTGTCAACTGCGGCCGAGGAACACGCACACTGACATGCAGTTGAAGACCTCGTCACGCAACGGGGCCACCGCCCGGCTGTCGCGACGTAAGCGACCGCCAATGGAACAGCCAAATGCCCAATTAATGAAGCGGCGGTGTATCGCCCACGCGGTCGATAGCCGGCGGGTGCGGCGCGGTGTCGAGTCGAGTCGCTTCTCGCTCTACCAGCGCGTTCGACGCCGCGAAGATGCGGCGTCACACACGTCCCCATTCCCATACGCACTCTCTGCGCCACACTCGTCATTCCACGTCAGTGTGCAAAATATGCGGAGTAAAGCTGTAATCTACGTATTTCTATTTTCCAACGCGCGCAGAAATTGAAAGAAAACTATGCACCCTCCGATCGTATAGGTGTCGATAGTTTCGATAAATACCCAGGATCACGGGCAAAATTCACAAAAAACAACAACAAAAAACATTACGTAGTTTTGATTTTGAATGAAAAATGCAAATTTTTCATTGCGTTATTCCGCCTATTCTCAAACTTCGCATACCGATTGAATTCTAATACTCATTGCGTCATTACAACACAGCTGAGATGTGCGACGCAATGCTCTAAGGAAAAGGCTGCACGACACTAAATATTTGCTTTTCACGTTCTGCGTTATATTCATGATATGACGGTTATGCTATGAATATACTCTATTTACTATGTTATTGCAGTGTCTGTGAAGACTGTTTTTGTTAAAATATTTACTTTATTGCAGTTATACAAAAGCACTTAAATTGTTGTTTGGGGCAGAGCATGTGCTGCTTTTTGGAAAACCATTTTGTGTTGTTTTGTTCAGAAGCATGTTTGCTGCTCCAGACCAGTAGTATGTGTGTATTCGCGCAACCAGCACACTTTTGTTCTGTTTTCCTCCTCTTCTTCTTTAGAATTCATTCTAAGGGGATTATAAGAAAAGAGGACAAATCTTGGATTCAAGTGATAATGTAAAAATAGTCCGCTTCAGTGAATAAGTAGATATGGAATATATCGGCAATAAGTTTAAATGCTCGTTTGGATGCAAGAGTGAAGAAAGGATTTACATTTTATTCTACGACGCTCCTTTACGTCCGTTACCAAAAACTAATTAGAGATACTGGAAAATTACACGATTAATTTGTTCCTGGCGATGGTGGTACCTTTTTGCCAATTAAGAAACGACAGTTGTCAAACAGTTGATCCATACAATTCATGAAAAAACAATCTTGATACCTAGACAACACTTCTTAATCGACCACACCACAATACCTTGATACAATTTGAACTTCCGTCGGTTAAATATTTGGAAATACGTAAATCTCTTAATTTTTTTCATTTTGAATTATTTTCATTACATTTTTCATTTGAAGTTTAAAAGTTTCGTATTCCATTCTCAATGCATTTATCGCCATACTTACAGAAAGCATTTAGTTTTGTAATTTATGTGAGCTATTAACATTCCAGTTGTTTTTTATTTTAATTCTGAGTGTAAAGAAAAACGTTTTTAACTAATACAGCTGTACATAGTAAAGTACGTTTAGTATTAAACTATTAACTGGTCTTGTATTAAAAAGACTATTAAATCTATTAAATGATACTTCCGTTTTCAATGGATGATATTAAAGAAAACGAATACTTGAATAAGCTCCATGTTCTCAAACAATCAACAGTGTTAATTTGTCATGTACGTAAGATAATATTTATTATAGAATATCAGCGTCAATCATTAAGTATACACATTTCACAAACTACTCAGCTTTAATCATAGTCCGTCATAAATAATCATCACATTGATAACATACACACTGAAAAAATTAACTCAAAGCGGCTTTGTATAAATATATCCTATCATATCCAGCAATATTTGACAACGTTCAAATAAAATTGTGGATATGAACCTACACGAAGTTATTTTACCTAATCAGTTCCCATAAGCTAGAATCTGATCGGCGGCGAAAGGTCGTGGATTGAAGAACTCCTAGAAGCGAGTGACACGGTGTTGACACCCAGAGAAATCATTGTAACAGTAAGGGTGACATACGAAAAGCAGCTACAGAACACAACAAATTCAAAAACGTCGTCCATTGTCACTTATCACTCCATGAGTTCTTATCAAAGAATGATACCTAAAACTCAAAACCACGTTTTTCTCAAAATAGCTGTATTGTGTTTGATAGTTAAGTCTCTGCTCTATCCAGACTCGATAGTCCCTGCCTCAGGACACTTAATGGCACGGGCATTGGCTCGGTGGAAGTCACCGAGAAGGTGAGTGGGAGGAGACTTTTTGCGGGGTGGCGGCCTCCGCAGAGTAGTTATTAACTACCTCTTGCTCTCGAGAAAAGAGGTTCGATGCTGGTCCGAGAAATTTCCACAGGGCGGTCAATCAACTGTGGGTATGCCGCATTTTGCGGCATGTAATGCATCAGATTAGAAAACAACAATTCTACACGAAGCGTTGTTTTGATGCGGTACCCACCAATCGATTCTTGACAGAAGCCAGAAAACAGTTGAGCGTGCGCAATGCATTCCAATCGCAACGACAGGGTCCGACCTGGCCCATTCTCTCCTAAGGTGCTCCTTCATTATAAAAACGACTGGATTCGTAATATCCCGAAGAGATTAGGTGTAGTACCAAAATCCCAAACACAAGCGGTGTCTCCCAAGAGAGAATTTAAAGTAAAGAAAATGCGCGCTGAACACCATTTAGAGCGCGAGAGAATTCCACTCTTTTTCTTGGGAAGACGAATTTAAACTCAAACGTTTACATATACATTATATTACACTCTTTCTCCACAGGTCTATTAAAGCAATAGCGCTTAAATGGTACGTAAATTGTAGATTTGTCGTACTAGGTCGGTAAAAACTTTTTAGCAAACACGTCCAAAAGAAATGCGCGAATGTGATTCATAAGAATACGAAGAACACGCTAATTGAAAATACTTTTATAAAACTAACGTTCTCTAGTAATGCGCATGACAGCTAAAGTGATATTACTGAACCATGAACATTATAAATTGAGTAGTTTATACGTCGGAAGAATTTTTTTAAAAATTAGTTTTATTGTCGTGTAAAAATGGGTGCCTTGGGAGGTAATTGCACAAATATTCCTTGTATGCGCCTCGACCGACATGTGAACGTTTTTTGAACCTGCAATTTGGAACCACGCCCAAAAACTTTCACATTTCGACATAAATACATAAACCATTGCACTGAAATATATGTTGCTTTAAACGTGACGTTTCGGCTCAAATAATCAAAGATTCAATTAAGATACAGACACTAATTTCTAAAGAATAATAACCAGACGAAATATACTAACCATACAATAACTTTCCCTTTTTCTGGACAGCCTTTTTCAGAATACACAAAAAAAACTATTTCAATAAATTTAATAGTAAGAAACTATTTAAAGACACAATGATCCCACACAATTCTTTTAAAGTTCTCATCTTGTATCGAAAAACATTCTGAAGAGAAATTTAAGTACTTTGAAATTCTTGTATAAAATATGCGCGAAAACAATTTGAAAGACCTGAGCAAAAGTAACATAGCAGTAATGCAAAAGCTGCACACATTTTCTCGCATTATTGGAAACTGTTACGTAATATATTACTGCTTGAATCCGGAAAAGTGTTTCCAATCAGCAACATTTTTGGCCAACCTGCAATCCAAACACACGTACTCAGATGTTGCAAGCCATTAACACGTTTTCTGTACTAAATGGCTCAGTCCGCATAACATCCTCGCTGATACTTTAAAAAGTTGAACAGGTGGAATACAAACTTTCAAAAACTCTTTACATGAAATTATTTGAATCTGGCTGAAAAAAATTAAGGTTTTTTCAATTTTCAAAAATTCAAGAGTTCAATGAAAATCGAAGCTGCGGCATTTTTATAAACGTACTTTGTACTAACTGAAAAAAATTAAAGCTGATTCTGAGAAAAACGTCTTATAACCACTTTGGTTAGTCAAACATTTCACCATTATAATCAGAAATACTTTACCGACCTAGTGTGCTAAAGTAATCGTGAACTTCGCCACTCTTCTTTTCAAAATATTTTGGATTTCTTTGCCTTGTATCCTTCTTCTTTTCTCATCTCCTCTCCTTTTTCTCTTTAAAAACGCAAATAACTGAGTAAACCTACTGATATCAATATTGGCATTAAGTGGTATTGTATCACTACTCCTTAACAGAAGAGTAGTGGGTCTAAATACTACTTGGTTTCTCATTTTCTGACTTGCCAGCAAAGTAAGTAATCAATTTTTTCCTGATACGGAAGTACGTTTTTCCTCCATGCTTATCTATAAAAATTAAATACTCCGGTCATATTTCTTTCTTTATTTGTTGAATAACAATGTTATTTTATTACCATTTGCTTCTATTTCTATTTCCACATCAGAACTACTATATATTCACTAATGTCGAAAAGTATACACCAAATGTGTTTCAATTGTTCCCCTTTCTGAGAACAGTGTCGCCATTTATAGGAGAAAAAAAATTGTGAATACTAAATGAAGCAATATGATGAAATTTCACATTAAATCTACCACATATTAACAAAGTAGATAAAACGTACGATATTTGTGTCATAACATCTGATTACAATACTCAATTGGTTACCAAACTCGGCCTAACAGCCTCGTTTGACAATTTTCCAATCACGTATTGTAATCAGATGCTTTACGACACAATTTATATATTGTAACAAACTATTAAAACCGATTTTATTTTACGCAAAATTTCGCGAAAACTACTAATATTTTGAAAAAAAGTACACACGACTTTATTACTAATAAAACTAATTTTGAAGTACAGATTTAATTTTTTTAATCACTATCTTCAATATTGTAGTTGTAGGAAGATGACGAAAAAAAATAAACTGCAATTTTCTAAAACTAAAAAGCGCAATAAAAAATGGATTTACACCACTTTTTAACCTGTACTTTCTTCTGCCAGAGAAAAAATTTAAAAAAATGCATGGCCATTTTTGAGGAAATTTCGAAAAAGTATTTAAGTGCATCGTGTAAAGTACCCCCCCCCACACACACACACACACTAAATTTATCCGTTTCCAATTCAAGGGGTCTAGAGTTCGACCAGATCGATCACGGAGCAGCAATTTTGGAGAAAAGACAGACTTTTGCCGTTCGCCAACTTTTAAGTATCAAGGACCCACAGAACGAGGATTATTACTACACAATTTGTAAGAAGTAATTTACAAAATAAAAGAGCAAAAATTCCTCACTCTTCAGTATCCCAATACTGGTTTTGAAAAATACCCACTCGTCGTTGTCCTTGCAATTGCAATAATTTCTCTTAGCCACGTAAGTAAGTATTAGGTGAGAAAGCAATCCCCTCAAATATTTCCATGCCGTCATGTTCATCTTAAAGCAATGGCAATTTTCGTGTAAGAAGACATAAAAATGAATTATATATAAGCATGCCGATGTCACAGGATGTGAGCAGCGTAAACAAACACATGAGATATTTGCATAATGGAAAATAGGCATATTAACAACCAGCAGCTATTAAATTTATTTTGCCTGAGAAAGTGCGCTAGGCATATTCTGCTCAACGCGCACAAAGGCGATAACGGTAATGCGGACAGTAAACAGGAAACCCAAACAAGTCCGAAAGGAGAATTTTTCGCGCATCTGAAAGTAGGCGACCGTCCACTCATCGCGATGACGTCCCGGGGAAGGTCAACGAACGCCGCCACCTCCATCCCCTTCTCTCGCCCCGCCCCGGGGGGCCCAAAAAAATGGGAACCAAAAATGGGGGGGGGGGTAAAAAAAACTTTGAATACTGGGGTTTTTGGGCAAAAAACGTTGGGGCGGTCCGGAGAAGGGGAAGGCCAAAAGCGAAAAGGGCGGGGGTCGGGTTTTTCCCCCAGACGGGGAAAGGAGGAAACAAAGTGGAAAGAAAGGAACGCCGAGGCGAATGGCCGTTGGCGATTCGATAGGAAAGTGGGGAGGGCGGCGGCTTTCGGCGGAGGCGGGCGGCCGGCGGCGGCGGCGCAAAAAAGGTGCGAGGGGCGGGAAAAAAATCGGCGAACAATGGAGAGGCCACGCCGAAGAATAAAACGGTCCCTGGCGCCCATCCGAAAAGCGAAGGGTTGAAATGAGCAAACCAGACACTTTTCCTGCAAAGAGGCTATACCTATTGAAACAGAACATAGTGTACTAACTTCTTAAATTAAAACAGCTTTATCTCAATCGGTATTACAATTAAGTGTTACACACAAAATTAAAACTATTAAAAAAAAAGTTGTAAAACAATGCCTTTTATCCTAACATTTTTTTGAGGGTTCCGGTTTGAAACGGAACTTAATGGAATTTAAGCTGAATGAAAGAGATGGAGATGAAAAAAAAAGTAGTTAACATCTAGAAATGCAATTGCAAAATAATTAAGTTAATTGAAAAGGATATCTAAAGAGCTTGTATCAGTTTCTTGTCTCCTGATAGGAATAATTATACATTTAACAAAATATCAACTGGCAGTTAAGGCTGATTCATAGTATTACGCTCATAAGAAAATCCAATGATATACCAGAATTTATGTTCTAGTATCATTTCGATCCTTTTTCTAGATACGTTTATTACGGGGGCACATAGTGGCATACGTTAAGTCGGATTAAGTTTCGTATTCTGTATATCATATATTTTTTTTTTTTTTTAACGAAACATTGGTCGCAAACGTAAAATTATTCTAAAAATTACAGATTGGAGGGAAATGCGATGCTACTAGCGTTCCAATTTTTTAAACGCCCAAAATATATTTGATTTTATAAAATGAACACGTAGGCAGATTTAGGCTAGAGAAGTTTTTAAAAGCAGTTTTGAAAACAACATAATTTTGTTATGAGCACTTTTAACAAGTCTGCTAAATTCTTCGAAGATTCCAAATCAGCAACGAGCAGGTAAGAGGTTAGTAGATACTTGGCCACGGCCGGCCGGGCCGCGGCCGCGGGGGCGCAACGCAGTCACAATACGTCCCGAAGATAAGTAAATAATTATGCGAAAAATTGATACAATAATGATACAAAGAAAAGTGAGAATGTGAGTGTGTATGAATTACGTGCATTAAACGGACAGACCTCCTAGGCAACGAATTTTACAGACTGCCACGTTTTTTTTAGCTGTAGGTCGCTGCTTTCAATAGAGATGTCACACTTCCTAATTCAATAACCATAACTTTAAAAATAGTGGATTTTATGAACCAAAGGTGGGGGTTAGAAAAGGTTCTACGGAATTTCGCAGCGGAAACAAAAAAGGCGCTGCTGGGCCCGCAGTTGACCCGTGAACAATACAAGATGTTATTTTTTTACCTGCAGTTTAATGATTCAGACGTATTACTACATGTTCACATGACCTTCGCCTTTGATTATTAAATTTGTTCAAAGAATTGGTCGCCCGCGCATCGGGATTCGAACCCGGGCTTCTGTTTACGCGCGAACTGCTCTGACGCACTACAGCTACCGAGACAATCAGTCCTTTAAATAGTCACCTTTCGCGTCAATAGTTGATGCAATTACACTCAATATATATTCCGCAATCGTATAAGACTGTTCGTTGGTAGTCTGTTGTCGGCAGTCGTAAAGTTGTCATCGGTAGCTTAGTGGTCCTAGAAAGGCTGGCGCGTAAACCAGGAAGCTCGGAGTTCCTATCCGGTGCGGGGCGATATTTTTTATAAAGACAAATTTAATTTATTAAAGTGGGCATTGTAGCTTCAGTAACATTGTCACTATTGAATTTCATTAATGACGCGCGGGACTTAATTTAACAAACCCGAACTTAATTGGCAGCTCATAACGTGACGGGCAATGGTGACTCGGGTTTTGTATTTTCCTCCAATAATTCCCATTGCCAAAAAGAGAACATCGAAGGCATCATATCTACCTGATTTCATATTTCTTACGTTCTCCTCCGGTATACACATAGCACGATCTGTCGATCCAGGGTAAAGTTAAGCAGTGTATTTCGACTCCCATATCGAAGGCAATAAATAAAGCTAATAACGATCAGTAAAAAGATGAAAAAGGTTTCTTGTACATATAGAAAAACTATTGCTTTCATAAGTACCGTTTTCCATTGGGCGAAACTAATCAAGATATGCCAGTACCTGCAGCTCCAAGCATAATTTGTAACAATTGCGAAATTAAATTCGAATCATTTTGACATTTATATACGCACAACATGAACACGGACTAAATATTGCATAATGGGCACTAGTATATAATCGATATATGTAATTTGTTTGTTCCACATAAAATTTTGACAAGAAAGATTATGATTTTAAAGTTTGGCGCAACAAAAACCGGGTGGGGTAAGAGTACTACATGCTAAAAATTAATATTTTTCATGCAGCACATTCATGGAACTAGTTTGTTCGAAATGTGATACTTGTGGTATGTATGTTGCAATGCGTCATGGTCATTGAAAACTGCGTTTTACTGCAAAAATAAACTAAAACATGAGGGGGTGAAGGCGAGATAAACAGAGAGGCGACGTCTGCCGCCTTCTTGTTTAGAATGACCCGACGAGTAAGGTTTCAATGGATTCTTAACAAATAAACGTGTGCTAAGCTCGTACGTGTCTTTAGCGTACCTCATTTCAACGTGCTGGTGCTTGCTCCTATCGACACCGCGTTAAAACTTCATTCATCCAACTACAAGACTTTGTTTCGTATTAAAATACGTTATGTAATTAACTAGGATTTATTACAAAATTTACTGCAAATTGTAAAAAACACGGCATTGCATTTGATTGTTGCAGGTGGGAGCGGTGAGGAATGGGTGAGGCGAAGTATTCGTTATGAAAATATTTAGTAGAAGGGGGCACAAGTTCGATGCAAATCTTCGGCACCATATAAACTTGCCGTCAGTAATAAAAGCTATGCCTCTATGCTATCTCAGGATACGAAGCTTTAGATATTTTTTTTTTTTTCTAAACTTAGACGCAATAGAAGGCACGGGACTATACTTGGGCGATATGAACGACAGGCAGCTATCACTGCAGCGGTTCAGCATTCTTCCGGTCGAAGTGTTACACGTCGGTGATCGTCATTCTCGGAAGTTAGGTTAAGGTCACATAAGGCGTGTCAGTTATACTTTTCGCGCCTTAGGCGAAATACAATGACCTCAGTTGTTATGATGGCGCAATTCCTGCCTCATGCAATAATTGTAGAGCAGGGACCCGGAATGGCTGAGAACAACCCACCGCGTCTGCTACGTAGCGGCAACTCGTCGTACTCAAAGATAACTCAGTAGTAATGCTAGGGGGGGGGGTGAATCTTAATTTAAAAAAAAAATACTTGACTTAAAATAACGACAATAGTATGGCAAATTAAAAATCGAAAAAAATTGTTCAGATAAAAAATATCTGAAAATAGTAGAAATATGTAATATATTACATAAATTTGTAAAAAGTATGTACGAAAAAATTGACATATTGTGTTAAGAATGGCGCGATTTCGCCATGAGGATAGTTTTGATAACGGCAAATAGATAAGATTAAAAATGTGTAATTAAGCATAATCTCGATTATTATTATCTTTGGTCTCTTAAAAACATTCATTATTAATAGCAACGCATTCTCGGCGGAAATCGTAAGAAATAACATATTAGAGAACTATAAATCTTCAAATTCAAATATTAAGTGAACAGCTTTACGACATTTGAAAATGAAAATTGTCATTAAAGTCAACACAACCTATAGACAAAACATAGAAAAATCACACATTATCTTACACATTTGATATACTTATGGGGAGCACAATTTTCTAGAATATTTTCTTTAATTAAGTAATATCATTTTAGTTGTATTTAAAATATATTTTGGAACAAAACACCCTAAATATACCTATAATTTAGCATGTGTTCTAAGTTTTTTGTAAGCGGCCGCTTTTTGTTGGCATCAATAAATGTGGGCTTTCAGATATCATAGTATAGCGACAAAGCTCAACACAATATATGATAATATTCGTGAAAACATGTTTGAAGCTGTTTTCGAGAATATTTTGTTGCGTAGTAGTTCCGAAATGTACGCAATGTTGAGCATATTTGTAGCCTCAAACAATTTTGATATTTCTGGGAAACATTACAGGGATTTTCTTATGGGTAGGTTATTTACAGCTTTTTTTGGCTTACATACCCGTATAACGAATCTGTATGGGTAAATCATTATTTGTAACAAGAGGGTACGAAAAAACTTTTTAAGTGTGTAATGCGTTTGGAAAATTATTGTCCTATAGAAAATGACTCCTGTTTCAACATAATACAAAAGAGTGTCCTTAAATAAGATGTTTAAGAGAAAAAGTAGAACACATTATGATAATTTCTTGTTTACGTATTTATGGGATTAAATGTCAATAAAATTACTCATAATTACTCAATAAATAATTGGTAAATGACATGATCTCTAAAATTCAGGGATTAAATGCGCTTTGAGAAATAAAATGTCTGTGGCTCAAATAACTCGTATTTTGTAAGATAGGTTCAAAAATAATTGAACTATTGCAATTTTCGAACGTTTCATGAGTATGAATAAAATCGGAATCTAGCACCTTTTTTGTCATGGCAATTTCTTCAATTCAAGCAAAAATAAATTGCAGTCATTTTTCAGTAAAATCTTTGTAAGCGTCGCAAGGAGCTATTGGCAATAATATTAAGTAAGAATTTGTTTTTTATTACAAATTGCAATTTTTATTACGTAGAAGTGAAATTATGTTCTTATGGCATATTATTTTAAAATTATTTTCCCGAACTGTTTTAAGTCGTTAACTGTAAGTTTGTATGAATAAATTCCCACATGAAATAACGTTAAAAATATATTATGTACATCCGCGACATAAGGCCATGGACTTCCTGTACCATAACGTAACGCAGGAAGACTGAGCGTGGGCAGCTTTGTTTCCGCGTTTATCCAGCAAGCAACGGACCTACGAATTGTAAATAGTGTGCTCTATTTGAAGCATGAGTTTTAGGCTGAAATGATATCTTGTATAAATTATATTGTATGATATTGCAGTTCTTACACAAAGTTTTAATTTTTTTTCGTTTGCTTAGCGCTTTGATTACTCTGCTTCAATAAGTCAGTATCTCAAGTTGCTAATGATATTTTTTGATACGCTTTTGGAGTTTCACTATTTTCTGGCATAGTGATATTTAGTAAGCTTTTTAACGCATTTCTTTATTTGCCTGAACACTACAGAGTATAAGACTGACTGACGATTAATTATCCGTACCGAGACTGACTGGACGCCCAATTTGAGACGTGAGGGATGAAACTATGGCATCACTGCCAATCCCGAGGATAATGTGAATTGTTTATTGATATCTTCTATAAGCCTCAATAGATAGTATCATAGCTTCCCTCCCTAATTTTAGAATTCACTCCGTACTTTACGCGGCAGGTTTTGTATATTTGTTAAAACCGAATATTTCGCAATTCTTTTCTCTAAATGCCTTTGATTAGTAAAAAAAGCTATTGTTCTTTAGACTTGCTTTTGGGCGACCTTCTTAATATTTTGTGTAAACATTATTTGGCATTTGTTCCTGCGTCTACCATTAGTTATTAACTGTAATTACTAATAGGATAATTACTACACATACCTATAGTTACTACTACCATTACATCTTACAGTCTCTTAAAGTCAGAATTTCTTTGCTATTTTTCTTTTACGCTTGGTAGATATTTAATAAAAGGTGAAACTAAAAACATTAAATTGGAGCCATTTTTAAGAAATGTTGGAAAATTTTCCTGTAGGCATCATCGTACAATTCCCTTAAAATTTAGAATATATCGCGTTACTTAGGAATAATTTGCAGATAACAGCTTAACAACAGACAAGCCTATTCCAGGCTTCTCATCTAAATGATCACACTCATGAATACACAATTCCCTTGGGAAAATTTTCTTTCTGATATTCCATTTTTATAGTACTGTCACAAAATAAATGAAATTTGCTGCTTATGTCTGATGTAGAATGCAATAATATTACGTGGCATTTACTGTGGATATTTTTTATGAGAAAAATAGTTACCCTACGCCGTATAGAAAATGTCATATTTTGACGGGGCCTAAAATGCCACATCTAAATTATAAAGGGTATAGAAACTCTAGAAAGTATAACTAGTATGATAATATAAACACTTAATAATGGTGATAACACACGCTTCTCCGACGGCTATCACGTCTGAACGAGATGTCCTGAAATCGAATTCAGTCGCTGTCTGAAGGAGAATTACTATGCTGCGGCAATACTGCTCCGATGCGAATTATTTCTGTTTGTCGATCAACAAGCAGCGGCGAATCGCCGAGCAATACCCTCATTAAAGGGCATCGGACCGCGCGCCGATCTTTCTTTCTCTTCCTGTACTATGCGCTCATTCTAAATTAGCATACACGCTTACACTGCATGCCAGTACGGTCCTTGCCGGAGGGCAGTCGGCAGCATTTTGAGGCTTGGGGTCGCAGGCTGGGGCGGTAGCCCTGCTGTGGGAGTAACTGGTTGGGGAAAATCCCGCGGCTAGTGCCGGACGGGAGAAGGTCGGGCGCCGGAACTTCTTCATCAGTAGGGAAACTTCAGGAGGGAAAAACACTTGCACAACATTAGCGGGAGCAAATGACAGCAGTTGACGCGCAGCCGGAATTACATGCAGCCCATCCAAAAAATTAAAATGAAGCTAATCTGACGTAATACTGTAGTTTTCGATATCATTAACCATGGTTATTTCTATAATGTCTACCTCACAGCGGTTTGTAATATGTAAATTAATTTTCTATACTTCTTTATATACTGAACACTGTCAACTGCGGCCGGGAACACGCAACATGACATGCAGTTGGAAGTACCTCGTCACGCAACGGGGCCACGCCCGGCTGTCCGCGACCGCGTAAGCGACACGCCAATGGAAGCAGCGCAAATGCCGCAATTAATGAAGCGGCGGTGTAATCGCCCCCCCCCCCCCCCCCTCACTGGTGCGGGGTCTGATTAGCGCGGCGGTGGCGGCGCGGTGTCGAGTGAGTCGCTTTCTCAGCTCTATAGCAGCGCGTTCGACGCGCGCGAAGATGGCGGCGTCAACACACGTACCCCATATCTGCGCATAGCGGCTTCATCTGGCCACACTGCGTCATTCCACGTCAGTGTGGCAAATTATGCGAGTAAAGCTGTAACTACGTATTTCTATTTTTGCGCAACGGCGCGCAGAAATTGAAAGAAAACTTATGCACCTCCGATCGTATAGGTGTCGATAGTTTCGATAAATACACAGGATCACGGCAAAATTCACAAAATAAACACAAACAAAAAACATTACGTAGTTTTTGATTTGAATTGAAAAAATGCAAATTTTGCCATTGGGTTATTCCGCTATTCTCAAACTTCGCCATACGTCGATTGAGATTCTAATACTCATTGCGTCATTTACAACGGACAGGCTGAGGATGTGCGACGCAATGCTCTAAAGGAATAAAGGCTGCACGTAGGTCCTACACTAAATATTTGCTTTTCAAGGTTCTGCGTTATAAATTCCATGACATATGACGGTTATGGCTATGAATATACTCTATTTACTATGTTCATTGGCAGTGTCTGTGAAGACTGTTTTTGTTAAATATTTACTTTATTAGCAGTTATACAAAAGCACATTAAATTGTTTGTTTGGGGCTAGAGCATGTGCTGCCTTTTTGGAAAAACCATTTTGTTTGTTTTGTTCAGAAGGCATGTTTTGCTGCTTGCCAGACCAGTAGTATGTGTGTATTTCGGCCACCGAGCACACTTTTGTTCTGGATATTCCTGGCCTCTTGCCTTCTTAGAATTCATTCTAAGGGGATTATAAGAAAAGAGGACAATCTGGATTCAGTGATAATGTAAAAAATAGTCCGCTTCAGTGAATATATGTAGATATGAATTAGTACGGCAATAAGTTTAAATGCTTCGTTTGATGCAAGTAGTGAAGAAAGGTATTTATACATTTATCTCTACGACGCTCCTTTACGGTCCGTTACCAAAAACTTATATTAAGAGGATACTGAAATTAACAGGGGGGGGGGAACGATTATTTGTTCCTGGGCGATGGTGGTCACCTTTTGCATTAAGAAACGACAGTTGTTCAACTAGTTGATGCGCTACACTTCATGAAAATAAAACAATCCTTGTATTACGCTAGACAAGCACTGTCTAATGGGACCACATCCACAATACCTTGATAAATTTTGAACTTCGCGTCGTTAAATATTGGAAATACGTAAATCTCTTTATTTTTTTCATTTTGGAATTATTTACTCCCCCCCCCCCCCCCCCGGCCCCCCCGCCCCCCCCCCTATTAGCATTTTTCATTGAATTTTAAAAGTTTCGTTATTCCATTCTCATTGCTTTATCGCATACTTACAGAAAGCATTTCAGTTTTGTAATTTCGTGAGCTATTAACATTCCAGTTGTTTTTATTTAATTCTGAGTGGTAAAGTAAAAACGTTTTTTTTTTAACTAAATACAAGCTGTAAACATTAGTTAGAAGTAAGCGTTTAGTATTAAACTATTAACTGGTCTTGTATAAAAGACTATTAAATCTATTAACATGGATACTTCGTTTTGCAATGGATGATATTAAAGGAAAAACGATATACTTGAATAAGCTCCATGTTCTCATAACAATCAACAGTGGTTAATTTGTCATGTACGTAGATTAATATTTATGTTAGATATGCAGGCGTCAATCATTAAGTATAACACATGTTCACAACTACTCCAGCTTTATCATAGTCCGTCATAAAATAATCATACATTGGATAACCATATCAGCACTGACAAAAATTAACTCAAAGCGGCTTTGTAATAAATATTATCCTAATGCATAGTCCAGCAATATTGATCAACGTCAAATAAAATTGTGGATATGACACTACACGAAGTTATTTTACCTAATCAGTTCGCCATATACAGCTAGAATCCTGATCGCGGGCGAGGTCGTGGATTGGAAGAATAGCTTCCTGAAGCGATGAACTACGGTGTTGAACACCGAGAGAATCATTGTAACAGTAGGGTGACATAGCGAAAGCAGCTACAGAACACAACAAATTCAAAAACGTCGTCACATTGCTCACTTATCACTCCATGATGTCTTAATCAAGAATGATACCTAAAACTCAAAGACCACGTTTTTCTCAAATAGGCTGTATTGTGTTTGATAGTTTAAGGTCTCTGCTCTATCCAGGAGCTCGATAGGTCCCTGCGCTCAGGTAGACACTTAATGGCACGGGGCATTGGCTCGGTGAAGTCACCGGAGAGGTGAGTGGGTAGGAGACTTTTTTGCGGGTGGCTGGCCTCCGCAGAGTAGTTATTACTACCTCTTGCTCTCGAGAAGAAAAGAGGTCGATGCGGTGCGAGAAATTTCCACAGTGGGTCAATCAACTGTGGGTATGCTCGCATTTTGGGCGGCATGTAATGCATCAGATTAGAAAAACCAACAATTCTACCGATAGCGTTGTTTTGATGCGGTACCCACTAATCGATTCTTGAACAGAAGCCAGAAAAACTAGTTGAGCGTGGGCGGCAATGCATTTCCAAATCGCAACGGAACGGGTCGAGACCTGGCGCCATTTCTCTCCTAAGGTGCTCCTTCATTATAAAACGACTGGATTCGTAATATGCGCATGCAAGAGATTAGGTGTAGTAACGAAAATCCGCTAAGCACAAGCGTGTTGGCCCAAGAGAGAATTTAAAAGTAAAAGAAAATGCGCGCTGAACACGCATTTAGAGCGCGAGGAATTCCACTTCTTTTCTTGGAAAGCACGAATTTAAAACTCACACGTTTACATATACATTATATTACCCTTGGTCTCCACAGGTACTATTAAAGTCATAGGCGGCTTAAATGGTACGTAAATTGTAGATTTGTCGGTACTAGCGTCGGGTAAAAAACTTTTTTAGAACACGTCCCAAAAGAATGCGCGAATGTGATTCATAAGAATAACGAAGAATCACGCTAAAATTGAAATAACTTTTATAAAACTATACGTGCTGCTAGTAATGCGGCATGACGAGCTAAAGTGAATATTACTGAAGCCATGTAACAATTTAAAAATTGAGTAGTTATATTCGTCGGAAGATTTTTTTAAAATTAGTTTTTATTGTGCGTGTAAAAAATGGGTGCTGGGAGGTTAATGGCAATCAAATATTCCTTGTATTGCGCCTCGACGACATGTGAACGTTTTTTTGAACTGGCAATTTGAACCATTCGCGGCCAAAAACTTTCACATTTCGACATAAATACACTAAAGCATTGGCACTGAAATTATATTTGCCGTTTAAAACGTGACGATTCGGCTCAAAATAATCAAAGATTCCATAAGAATACAGACCACTAATTTCTAAAGACATAATAACCCAGACGAAATATACTAACTCATACAATACTTTCCCTTTTCTGGACATTAGCTTTTTCGACATACACAAAAAAAACTATTTGGCAATAAATTTACTAGTAAGAAGTATTAAGACAGCAATGATCCAGCACAATTCTTTTAAAAAGTCTGCATCTGTATCGCGAAAAAAGCATTCTGAGAATGAAAGGAATATTTAAGTAGGGCTTTTGGAAAAATTCTGTATATAAATAATGCGCTGAAAACAATTTGAAAAGCCCTGAAGCGAAAATTTGTAGACATAGCTAGTAATGCAAAAGCTGCCACAACATTTTCTCGCATTATTGGAAACGTTACGTAATATATTAGGCTGCTTGAATCCGGATAAAGTGTTTCCAATCAGCAACATTTTTGGCACACCTGCAATCCAATTACTAGCACGTATGCAGATGTTGCAAAGCCATAACCACGTTTTCTGTACTAAATGGCTCAGTCCGCATAACATCCTTCGCTGATACTTAAAATGTTGAACAGGTGAACACAATTTCAAAAACTCTTTACATGAAATTATTTGAATCTGGCTGAAAAAAATTAAGGTTTTTCAATTTTCAAAAATTCTAAAGAGTTCAATGAAATGCGAAGCTGCGGCATTTTTATACACAGTCACTATGGTAGCTCTGAAAAAATCTAAAAGCTGTTCTGGAAAAAACGTCTTATAACCACTTTGGTTAGTCAAAACATTTCACCATTATAATGCAGAAATAACTTGTATGCGTACCGCTAGTTTGTGCTAAATGTAATCGTGACTTTCGCGTCACTCTCTTTCTAAAATATTTTGGATTTTCTTGCCTTGTATCGCTTCTTCTTTTGCTATGCTTCCTCTCCTTTTTCTCTTAAAAACCGCGAATAACTGAGTAAAACCTACTGATATCATATTGGCATTAAGTGGTATTGTATCAGCTAGCTGCCTTAACAAGAAGAGTAGTGGTCTAAATAGCTAGGCTTGGTTCTCTCTATTTTTCTGACTTGGCCAGCAAATGTAAGTAATGTCAATTTTTTTCCTTGATTATGCGTGTAAGTACGTTTTTCCTGCCTATGCTTATCTATAAAATTATAATACTCGCGGTCATTCATTTTCTTTCTTTATTTGTTGAATAACAATGTTATTTATTACCATTTGGCTTCTTATTTCTATTTTCCACATCAGAACTTACTTATATATTCACTAAATGTCGAAAAGTATAACACCAATGTGTTTCAATTGTTCCCCTTTCTGAGAACGTGTCGCATTTATAGGAGAATAAAAAATGTGAATACTGAATGAAGCAAATATGATGAAATTCACCATTAAAGTTTACCCCATATTAACAAGTAGTAGTAAAACGTACGATATTTGTGTCTATAAGCATCTGATATACAATACTCAATATGGTTAGCCAAACTCGGCTAAATAGGCCGCTCGTTTGACAATTTTCGCAAAATCACGTACTGTATCAGATGGCTTTACGACGGACACATTTATATATTGTAAACAAACTATTAAACCGATTTTATTTTACGCAAATTTCGCGAAAAGACTAACTAATATTTTGAAAAAAAGTACACACGACTTTTATTACTAATAGAAACTAGATTTTGAGTACAGATTTAATTTTTTAATCCTATCTTCATATTGTAAGTTGTAGGAAGATGACGAAAAAAATATAAACTGCGCAATTTTCCTAAAACTAAAAGCGCAATAAAAAATATGGATTTACAACGCACTTTTTTAACCTGATACTAGTTCTTCTGCCAGAGGAAAAAATTTAAAAAAATCAATGGCTCATTTTTGGAGGTAAATTTCGAAAAAGTTTTACAGTTGCATCGGTGAAAGTAGCCCCCCCCCACACACACACACACACTAAATTTATGCCGTTCCATTCAAGGGGTCTAGAGTTCGCACAGATCGATCACGAGCAGCAATTTTGGAGAAAAGTATCAGACTTTTTGCCGTTCGCCAACTTTTAAGTATCAAGGACCACAGAACGAGGAATTATTACTACAAACATTGTAGAAGTATTTTACAAAAATAAAAGAGCAAAAATTCCTCACTCTTTCAGTATCCCAATACTGGTTTGAAAAATACCACTCGTCGTTGGTCCTTGGCAATTGCAATAATTTCTTCTTGCCCACGTAAGTAAGTATTAGGTGAGAAAGCAATCCCCTCAAAATAATTTCCATGCCGTCATG
>BOPP01000133.1:283338-301659 GCA_017312745.1 Gryllus bimaculatus
ATAATAATAATAATAATAATAATAATAATAATAATAATAATAATATAATTAGTGGAGCCAAAACAGCACGTACCTTCTCACCCGCATTTTCACGCAAAATTACGAGAAAAGTACTCAAATTTTCAAAAAATTGCTTACGACCTTATTTCAAAATCTATTTTTAAGAAACAGATTTTATTAACGGTAAAATCTCAATTTAATATTTTTGTTTTAGGAAGATTCCGAAAAAAATTGAACTTTTGATATTTTCGAAACAATCAGTTTTAAACGAACATACGTTCTACACCATTCTCTTTTCACACAAATATTTATTTCTTAATCTAATATATATATACACACACACACACATTTCAGTTGCCGTGTGGCTTAGTGTAAATTCTTACTTCTATATGACTATTATTTATACTACTGCTACTATTTACAATATGTACATTGTTGGTTATTGACTGTATGTATGCTATTGGTGTTATTTATAATACATAAATCTATTCGAGATTTAGGCAGCGGCCCCAGCTTGTCGTCTGGTGTTGTAGATCTTTTCTGTTGTTCCGCAGCTAGCTTCCTGTGGCATGGGGTGGAGGAGGGCGCGTCCTTTACGATATCTAACAACAAAGTTTAATCAAAAACGATGGAGCTTTTTTTTTAAATTTGGAAAACATTCTAAGAATTTCATGTAAAGTACTTACCAAAAATAAATATCGGTTTCAAATTCTATAGGCTGCGACATCAGCCAGAACGATTGGAGAATATCAATTTTGGAGAAAATCGGCTGAAACGTTTAAAGGCGAGTGTTGTGCACAGACAGACACAGACAGACGTTCTGCCATCAACGAATTTGTGGATATGAACGCACAAAATATGGATTCTGGCTCACCACGTTGAAGGAATTTATTTTCCAGATCAAGGAACTGAATTTATACATTTTTTCGTATACCGTTTTCTGCAGAAAAATCCCCGTTTTTTCGCACAGGATTACATACTTTCTATCTACCTCCTAACGACAAATTAAAATCATAAACGGGGAATGTTGGTACGCACCCGCATTCTAGGATCCCCGGCTGGATGGAAAACCTTGATAAAATTGAGCAAAACATATCTTATGATTGTAAATTAACACAGACACAGAGTGGTAGGAACTTCAACGCAATTTTCTTCAAAAGCGACTCCAAATTGCGCATGGCAATGGTGTAACGGTAAGCATATCGGACTGTTGTACCCAATTTGACGGGTTCAAACCTCATCGAAGCCGTGGATTTTTAAGGGAAAAATATCCTTCATACACGTTCCTTCGGAGGGGACGTAAAACCCGCTGTCCATGTTAGTAGATTTACTTGCATGAAAAAGATCAAGCCTAAATGACGCATCTGTGCTAAATTCAAATCGCCTGTCTGTCGCCTAAGAAATACCTCTGCTAGTTGGTGAAAGGATCGTAGCAAAATGTGTGTGGTCAGACGGAAAAGCAGCCCTCATGGCCCGAGTCTCGGCATGTAAAATAAGGCTTCAATTCAATCAAATTTGTCAAAGAAAATTACCATTTAGGACGAGGTTTTACTCTTCTTTAATAGTCTTAAAGTAACATTTCGGTTCTCTAATTTAAAAAAAAAAAAGAGAGAGAGAAAATTTTAAAAGAATGTACTTTGGAAGGCGGTAGATTGCCGCTAACAAGAGTATGTGGCAAGTCAGAATAGCTGGTGCAACAAAGGAAAAGAAAACTAATACGAGAGTCTGTACTATTCTGTAGCACAATCTGTTCAATTTTATTAATGTCAAATTCTGTTTTAATTAAAATCGGAACTATACCATAAACTTTGACAGCAGATTTATTGTAAAAAAATATGAACTTAAGACTTTTGACACCAAAACAGGGGGCTAAATAGGGACATAAATAATTTTTCACCTTTTCGTTACTAAGTATCGAATCTAGAGTTCACAGAGGCGATGAACAACTGCTCATTAAATCATTCATTATCATTACACAAGTACATATATATACTTGTATATATATATATATATATATATATATATATATATATATAAGTGTATATATGTACAAGTATTCTTTTACATTTAATAATTATTGACACTATTTTAAAAAATGTATATGTTGCATTGAAGCAACATTCGTCGTTAGCGTGCTATTAAAACGGTTACGTAGTATAAATCTGATACATTTCATACCTTCCGTCCTCGATGAACGCCACGTATACAACCAGCTGCCAGAAAATTAAGCCAACGAGCTCCAAAAGCACGAGTTGAAAGCGACCACACCGGAGTATTCTGTTCCCAACGCCGTTTATCCCACACACCCTCCAACTATCGTTTATTCGTACCATTGACCTAGGCATTCAGATCGCGCTGAGGGGCGGCGAGCGATCATTACATAGTTCTTCAATGTGTACTTCTGTTTCTGAGGTGCTAGAATGATTTATGCCGTTATTATACGACGAATTACAAGTATTTTGTTGGTAATGAAATGTCAATGACGTTAAAGGAAACAGACGGCCAAACTGAAGTTGCGAACTGTGACAATAATATTCAGTGAATATAATGAATAAGTATTCACTGAGGTGCTAGAATGATTTCCGCGGTTATTACATGACGAATTGCAAGTATTTTGTTGTTAAGGAAATGTTAATGACGTCAAAGGAAACAGACGGCCAAACTGAAGTTGTGAACTGTTACAAAAACATTCAGTGAATAAGAAAACATATTCAAGAAATGTGTATGTGTACACAAAGTATGAATGTACACAAAGTATGAATGTGTATTATACTTGCTGAATGTGACGTCGCCGACGCTTTAAACTTTCTTCGGTTCTTTGACTTTTCTTTTTTTCTTTCTGTGGTTCAGAATCCCTTCGTCCTTCCCTTCGAGCTTGTAACCAATTCGTTATTGTAATCGATGCTGCTGTCACCAGATAAATTTGGTCTATATACCAAAACTACATGCAACTTAGGTGCCAAAAATATTTCAAGAGATCTGATTTCATATTGACAACAAATGCCCTAAAATATGTTTTTACTCTTATTACAATATTATTTTATACACATAAAATAAATTTCCTTTGAAACACATTTTATGCTTGTATGAATAAGATCAAATTTATAAATGCTAACGATAAAAGCGTTACAGAGATTTGCAGTTTTTTTTATGAAAAAGGGATTTTTTAGTGGACTTTAATAAAAAACAGATAAGTAGCTAAAAATGGGACGATTTTGGGAGCACTGGATAATTATATATCCACATTCGTCTATACAAGAAAAACATTTTCAGCCATTTTCCATAAAATGTTGAAAAAGTCATCGGAGCGTCAAGTAAAGAACAGTCGTGTAAGTAAATAAAAAAAATTAAGTATCTTAATGACCACCCGAACTGCTCAACTAGATCTTACTCCTCACGTATTTACTTGCATCAATGCACCCTTCCAACCATCCATTCACCCTCCCATCTTTCTTTCCTTCCTTTCATCTTGCTTTTCATCCTTCCATCTTCCCTTATCTCCTTCCATGTACAATTCGATTTTCGGATACAAAACTCCATGTTCTCCTCTTCTCTTGCATCAAATATTAACCGTTTTTGGAACAGCACAAATAGACCTGTTGTCTTGTGCGCGATGTAAACAATCTTCAGCACTGATTTTACGACTAATATTGAGGCAAGGCAAAATATCTTGTGGAATTTTTAGCATTTGTGAAGCAAAAAAATGTCAAATAACATGAGAAATATAAGGATTTGGGCAATGGCGCAAATTAAAATTAGTCATTAAGAACATAAGATGTTAGAAAATCTAAATATTAGTTGGGTTAAATAAATTTTGAACATTAAGATTTTTTTTCGAAAATAGGGCAGATTAATAATAAAGGACATTGTTGATAGAGAACAAAAGACGCTTGATGCAGGGTTACAGTGCGACAAGAGCGCATCGATGAACAAGAAAAACAATCAACCAAGTCAACTGGTTAAGTCAGATAGGAAGTGACAGCGAACAATTTTGTAGAGGGAGGATCGATATTAGTCAGGGCGATGAGTAAAAGTAATTGATTATTAGTACGTGTTAGATGGAAAATGGACATATGGTCCGCGAGTATAAAAGCATAGGGAAGATAATAAAATATGATTTATTAGGGAAAAATTGTAATATTTGTGGAATATTCCGGTCGCGAATGGTAGCAAAAACTTAAAAGCTATGTTCAGTGTGGTAATGAGAAGAGCTCAAGATGGAGTTATGGAACAGTCGATTTCGTTTACAACGCCAATGGGAAAATCTTCGAAAGGGAAGTTTAGACAATAAGTGGCAGAAAGATTTTTACAAAAAGATTGGAGTGTGGCCAAGTTATGTTTAGTTATAAGGTAAGGTTAAGATACAAAAAGAATTACGTTTTTTATAGAGATTCGATGGCGATCAAATAGATAACCATTAGAAAAATATAATGAAATAATGATAAACTTTAAAACTAATAGAAATAATTGAAATAAATTAATTTAGACAGCTGATACTTAATGTCGTTGGCAATTCAGTACTTCATTAAAAGTTAATTTTTGAGTAAGAATAGTAAAGAATATTTCCTAACAAAATTAAATTATTCACCATCTGAATACTCGAATGAAGAATATTTTCTATCCCAGAGAAAATGGACAGTACCATGAAAACGTAGGTATGCTAACGCCCACGACTTCAATAAAAATTAGAGCTAGTCACTCCATTAGATTTAATTATAAAAGAAATTAGAAGCGCAAAATATACAGTAAATTAAAAAGAGATTTTATACGGGAAAAATTACGAGTAATTACAATAGCATGACCAAAGCCGGAAATGAATATAAATTGTATATTTTTTTTATAAAAAGAGTGATTTTTGAGTACCACAATTATTTTTAAAATTTTTGAGTACCAGAAATTCAAAGTTACAATAATGTTCGAGTTGAGATTGATTACGTGTTTCCTACATTTTTTCCCTTACCCTATAAAAATAATAGTAAAAATATATAGTGCCAGGAAAGTCTCTCCGCAGTGACTCCTTGCTGGTGCGAGTACTTGGAACAGAAATTATGTTGGTAGCAGGAGCTGCAGCTTGCAAATGTAAATTGTGTACTCACCACAATCATAATAGATGTTAGAAATGTTGACCCTTTCTCATGTTTCCCAGTGATTTGGTCGCTACCAACACAAATTTTTACAGCAATTTTTACAAAAACAGCAATTTTTAATAGGAGGCGCTGATTCGGCTTAGTGCAGATCAATTGTCATCCTAATATTTTCTTATTGTTCCTGACAAAAAAATGTTGACGCTCTTCGCTTCATTCTTTCGAAATTCGCTTAATTATTCTGGTCCTATAAATCGCTCCATATTCCATTGCCGGTCGGATAGGAAATAAGCATGCAAGTCTTTTGCATTGTCAAAATTCATTTCCAATATGCCCATGACAAATACCGATACCTCCAAGCTTTTCCTTCGTCAAAACTTACAAGATTTTGCCAGCTCAATGCGCTGTCCACATGGATTCCAAAATACAACAGAAAACCAGGAACAAGTTCGACACGTAAATAGTAATTTTTAGGCGGCAACTACGGCCCTTCCCAAACGTGACGGCCCTTCCCAAACTTAGTTTTTGAATTATTTATGGCCACTCATTTGTTCCCAGTTAGAAATGTAACGCGTCTATGTTCCCCTGAAAACTATATTAGTCCTCTTTAGATTAGGTAACTCAATATATTATGCAATCTGTATCCAAAAATCACACATTGGCAATTAGGCTCCTTGGTAAATGATTCTCGAATGCTAGAAATAGAAAAGGCTCAAAGACCTCTTCTTGCGGGATCTCTGACGTAACTCTAATCTCGGAAGGGCAAAGTTTCCTATTTTTGACTGATTCCTATCTCGCAGAATCTTTGAGTTCTAATCCACGCCACAAACCTTGAGTGAATCCTTAAGTGGTATCATACCCGCATCGCTAATGCATATTAATGCATATAGCAAGCATTACTTTTTCCGCAACACCGTCACTCTATAATCACAAAAATTTACATCTCAATAAAAAAAACGTTTAAGTAAGAAATAAAACTTCAAGAAATACAGAAAACTGCATTTCGATGTCCCTTCTCTCCAAACGATTTACAAAAAATGTTATTTTAATATTCATCTCGTGATAACAAGAGGTAATTGATTTTAGAAAATGTTACACTAGCATTAAGCAAGTGGCATTCACGAACTGAACTGAAAACAAGGAAACGTTCGGGAATGATGAACTTCTTATAACGGGGATGAATTAAAACACGCACTTACGGGGCTAATGACCTTAGTCGTTGACGCGTCCGGAATCAAACAATAAAACGTGAAAGGAAACTCCAAAACTGGACTTTCATTTGGTTTATAAGGCCAATTGTTCAAATGTTCGCTAGCCACATTATTAAGATAGGTACGTCAATTAACTGATTTGTATTAACTTGAATAGGTATTCAATAATTTAAATAATGCTTGAAGATCCTGAATTTCAAAAGTAGTAGCCGTCGCGTTGACTGTGTCAGTCTAGGAATTCATCATCTCTTTCTTAAAAATAGTTTTCTTAACAAGGCCCTATACTATGAATAGACCTTACTGTCTTTCACAGTTACCTGAAAAGCTCTGGAAAGTTTTGAGGCCTGTTGACATCAAGTAAGTTTACAAGGTGAAGGTTTTTAAAAAACAAATCTTTTATTCATCCTTGTTCGACATTACCGTTTTGCTTTAAATATACATAATAAACAATACCAACAATTAGAGACCAACATATCAATATAAACATACAATGTACAAACAACAATATTGGAGGTATGTCCAGATTAGAAAGTAGGTGAAAATGGCACTGTAATGGTGTGGCATATTGTCACATAGTCTCCACTGCGTCTTTCTTCCACTTGGTTTAGGCGTAAGTTTCACACGCTCTATGCATTTCATTTTTACACCATTGCCTTGATACCAAATCTCTGCGGTGTAGTAAATTGCGGCACTTTTGGATAAATTGACACTTTTATAGACCAGTCTTTCAAGACTGGTGACAGAGATACATCAAGGTTAGCAGAATTTCTTGGCCACGCGGGATGTGCTGAACTTTACTGAAACCTGAATAACAACCACCGACAAAACACAATGATAAACAAAGAATGCGACAAATATCGAACAAAAATAAACTAAACCATTTATCAAAACAATATACAGTAAATTATCTCGCAAAAACGTAACTTCAATTGAATTCATTACCTAACAAACACTACAGCGAAATACAGCGAAATACAGCGAAATACAGCGAATACAGATAACAATGATGCCACATCACGTTCTTGATGAATAGATCATGAAAATTATGTTTACTCTGGTAACATTGCATTAGTTCTGCTAAATACTAAAGTTTCCACATAGTCCTACCTTTCAGATTTACTATCTACGCTATTATTAGCCAGGAACATATCAAATCAGTTTAAGTACATCTCACATATTTTTGTGTCACAAAAAGAACTACATTTAATGCGAGTCCAGACCCCTTTCATTGCCAACTTAATGTTTGGCGAATGACATCATTCAAATTTGTATTTTGTGTGAATTGAATAAACTATTTAATAAACTTACTTGGTGTAAATTTCGTTCAACACGAGTTTCAGCAATTCGCTATAATTTCTAGCTTTTCTCGGTGATAGCGGCGCCTTGTCTCCTAATAACCAATCGCATTAGTAGCTGTATTTGAATCTGACCTGTGTTTTCTTTACGCCGAACAGATCGTATCATTAAAATAATCTCTCGCTTCTTAGTACATTTTGAAGCAAAAACAAAAACGATTAAAGGCCAAGTACGCTCGATAAATCTAATTGAGCTTCTTCTATAAATAATTTTAAAACAAGAGCTATGGAAAATAGCTCCCTAGTAGCAGTTCCAACTGCAGGCCTCGCAAATGAGCTACATTCTCAGCATCGTGGCTCGAAGAATGCCTGGGGCACTGACGGGGCCACTCCTCACACTTTTCGGCACGCCAGCAGCGCCGCACTCTAATCGCGATTTCCGTTGCGGTTCCAAGGGCGCTACCCAGCTTTCCAGAGAACAAGCTGAAAGCGATTGCCCGGATAATTCTGCACACGAAACCAACCATATTTTGTAGACTAGGATCATTAATCCTATTACTATGTTATTCGGAAATTGGTAATACGAAAACATAAAACAATTAATTTTTGACTGAAAAAACAACTGAGTTGAGTGACCTCCGTAGGTTGGATGAACAGTAACGGCACCTCCCTCTATAAACTCTGTCTTTCGAGATCTGATCTTTAAGTACTACGGATGGCCCTGATTGTTAGCCATACAGTAGTCTTCATCCGCGGAGGACCTAAACCACTGTACTGGACAGCATATTCTAGGATATCACTAATTCTAGGGAGTCAATAATCATTCGTTTAAGAATACACTCCCTCCTGTTTTAAAATTTAAAACACGTTTAATGATTCTCGGTAACAACAATTTTCGTTAATATTATTATATTTCAGTAATGCAGTAACAAATGCGTAACAATTGTATTTTATTGTAAGTTCATTTTGTACTCGAGTTGCCTTTGTATCATATGTTTATTGTGATGAAATTGGAAGTTTCAATGCTAGCAAATGGAGTTTGTATTTTTTTATCAGTTCAGATAATTTTGTATTGGGTTGTTTTTCGTACTCGTTTATGTGCATTTGTGGCGATTAAATTTGAGCTTTCAAAAAATATTTCGATATATGAAATTATAACTTTTGATATTTTATTTTCATTTACATGGTTTTACGAGTTTGTCATATTTTTATGTGATTTTTTAAACTGGTGTTGGGCGGGGAGGGGGGGTCAAATTTAGCCAAACCTGTTTCTTACGAAGTCGTGCCAGGATGATTTTAGGACTTTTGAGAACTACGCTTGGGCTTTATTTCCATGACAATCACAATGACTACTGAGCGAGTATTTCCGTACTCGTAACATTGTGTCAACATCCCAACTACAGCTAGAGCGAAAACTTTGTATCGAGAACAAAACAGCAACTGAGCACTTAAATTCAAGCTTTTAGGATTTGTGGGTAGGAGAAAAATTGCGTGCAAAATGAAGTCCGCAGAGCGTAGTGGAGGGCGTTCTTAGAGAGGGACGGCGCAAACGAAGGCGCGGGGGCGGGGGTGGGGGCGAGGGCGAGGACGAAAGGCAAAGGCGCTCGCTTCTGCGCCACCTGACGGCCACCGCCATCGCGCTGCCATCCCGCCCGTCGCCGCCCCCGCCGCGGAGCTATTTGCGTCCCGCCCGTTTCGGCCCCGCTCACGCGTTTGCCCGACCTAAAAATAGCCACCTCCCACGGCCGCCTCCCTCCGCGGAATTCACGGCGCGCGCGCGCGGCGGGCGGGCGGGCGGGCGGCGGCGGAGGCGGCGGAGGGGAAGGAGTAAAGATTGAAGGGGCGAAGCGCGGGCGGAAAATGCGGACACCGCGCGCCCACGCTCGGCTCTGCTGACGCGAGGCGTCGCCAGCACCGCGGCCCCGCGCAGACAGCGTAAGGATTCGGCGGGAAGAGGACTGCCGGTTTTTCTCGACACCAACTACTCTTCGTAAAAAGCATCTCTCTAAAGGTACTAGACACTACTAAGTAACAGCCCAATATTAACACTTCATCTTCAAGACTTACATCTGGAAAACGATTGAGCGTCATGTCATTGCGTTGAGGGGAGAAAGTGACGTCGTTTAAGTGAGAGGAGCGACATTCGTTTCAACGCATAGCATACCATACAAAATTCATTCTAGATGTTAGGAAATTTGAGAGTTTTAAAATAGCCAACTGACAACAAAAATACTCCAGCAATTGACGTATGTGAAGTCAAGCCCATTTAATTTAAACTAATTATTCTGTCAAGAGCCTGAGGAGCTTACGTGGTGGCTATGGTACTACTAAAGAATGAAAGAGGTGGATATCATAGACTTAGTAAAAGCGTAAACTTTGTTGAACAGCAATCGGGAAACTTTAGAATTGAGAGTTCGTAAATAAAAATAAATCAAAACAATGACAAAATTTCTTGTTTGGTTCACACAAGTACTGACATCTCGTGGGTCAACGAATTGCGTCCCAAAAGTAATAAAACTATACATTTATGGAGCTCTGAATACGAACGTCACATTTAACCACATTGAGCCACTGCCAAATACACCGATCTATAATGAATCTTCCCAAGAGAGACGCATCTCTTTCAAAAAGAAATCGTAAAATTGAAAGATAATAATATAGTAGGCCAGATTATATTACAAAAGCAGGCAAAGGAAATAGTATGGAGCCATTAACAATGATACATTTTCCAATGAATTAAAGTATTTAACGATAAAAATGTAGGTTCAATTACGAGAGACAAAGTCAATACATTTAATGGCATGGAACATCCCCTCACCCGGTAGCACTGAGCACCACTGTTTAATGACACTGGTTGAGAATTGCTGCGAATTCGCTCTTAAAAGACTGCAATGACAGCACAATTCTACCGGGAAGAGTCTTTGCAACACAATATAAGGCCCAAAGAGGGGAATCGCTCACTTCTTACGATTTTTTTTAAGTGATCGAATCGAAGCCGCGCCCAATCACAATATTTACTTTCCTCAAACATTGGGGCTGCAAAATGTAGTTTTCCTTGAGAAGGAAGCAATTGAGTTCAGCGTTCTGTTACCGAGATTGAAGTGGCCACCCGTTCAAGACTGTTCACGGGTGATACCATGCTCATCTCCACAACAGAGTTTTGAGCGAAGCTGATTACAAAAATAGAGACGATTCTACGAATTGACTGCCAAGTATATGAGAACCGAGACGTACTACCTTCAAATGCACTTGGTGCGTTTGTTGCACTGTTGTTGCCGTATCTAAAACTGAGCACACGCTCCGCCCTCCGGCCCCCGGAACGAAATTTCTTGGCCCATGAAACCGTAACAGCGAACTAAGTTTAGGCAGCTGCTTATAAATACAATGGGCGGTCTACTTTCGTGTTCACTCAGCTAAGAATACGACAACTGTCGGCAAGCAGATGGCACGACGAATTATTTTACACATTTCTGGAAATACAGGCTTCTTCTACACTCCAGGAAAAACATAAGACATTTTTTTATATTTTTATTGACAAATGCCCTTCCAAGCCGACGCGGAAATAATGTAAATTCCATGAAAATGTACCCCTTCCTATGTGAATGTTTTTAAAATTAGATCTCCGATATTTTCTGAATCGATTGCGATGGGCCAAATGAAGATGGCTGATCAGTCTATCGCTCGGGGGAAAAATATGAATGAGGAACGGAAGGAAGACGTAACCATATTCGAGTGAACTGCTCCGGCATTCGCGTACAAGTGATAAGGAGACCCGCTAAAATCTCTGAACAGAGCGGTAGGCTTTCGAATTCAATTTCGGCAGATGCCACAAACATCGAAGCTAAAAGACGTCAAGTGAATAGTTGCACTTTGCCGGAATCGAACCTGCGATACCGCAATTACTGGTAGTTTCGAATCAGAAGGCTCGGTCTTTTCACTCGGCGCAACTGCTGTTAGGAAGTTGACTAGTGACCTGCAAAAATAAATGTGCACTGCTCGTTCGTTTCGTTTCGTGAAACAAAATAAATTAAATATGTTAACATAAGTCTTCACGAATACTACAACATGAGGTTAGTACATAATGACTCACAGTACAACAGTTCTTTGACACCACGAATATAAAAAAGTTGCTTCCCCATACAGCATCACGTGAATAGAAAGTATTTTATGGCGGATGGCCTCCTCCATAGAGCATTGCTGACGAATAACATCTCAGTTTTTTTGTGGTTGTTTTTTAAACTGGGTATATAAAGAAACCGTAGACACCTCTTGTATACCCAGAGGTTCATAGTTTCCTTTCAATTTCTGCTTCTTGGAAGATAGTAATATATAAATTTTGTATTTTATCTTGAGTTCCTGAGTGACAAACGAAGCCTAGAAACCTCTCCGAAGCCGGAGGAGGCGTAGATTTATTTAAATTTTTGAGCGTATAGGATACTAGTAGTACAGAAACGTCAGTAATTGGATATCAGTATTACGTACACATTCATTTTCATGTCTTTTGTACGTGTTCTGTTTACTACTTACACTGTGTAAATTCAATTTTCTGAAACTACAGTCAAAAATTCAGTAACGCAATACTTTTACTAGATGTTTATAATTCACAAGGACATTTTATACCAATGATTGCTTTCAAATTGATATTCTTCAAGAAAACAACATTGCCAAGCATGAATCATAGCTCTAATGTACGTGGGTAAGGGCATACTACATTGTTTTACACTATTTTTTCTATCTAAATGAAGCACATTACACATCAGTTACGTCCACCTTCTCAACATTGTAACTGTGAGTACAACATTGTAACAACCCTTGTAACTGTGAGCACTTTTCCCATCGATGAGTCAGTCTCTCCAGACCTGCCTGAAACCATTCTTTCGGAGTGTTGGGTGCCCATGCCTTCCAGTTCTTCAAAATCCGCAAAACGGCGACCACGTAGAAGTTTGTTCGTGTTCCCAAACAGGTGATAATCACTTGGTGGCAAGTCGGGGGAGTAGGGTTGGTGTGGCACCACCGTGAATTGCATTTGATCAATGGCAGCAGTGGTCTCTCGGCTAATGTCGGGGCGGGCATTGTCATGTTGCAGAAGCACAACTTTAGCCCATTTTCCTGGCCGCTAAGTTTGAATGGCAAGACGTAAGCGCTTAGGGGTTGACACATATGGTGCACTGTTAATGGTGACCCTAAATTCCAGCCATACAATGAGAATGATACCCTTTGTGGCTTAGAACACTGTTTCACGCCATTCGTTTGCCTACTGATGGCACTATTCGCTATTTCTTTGCCGGTGGTCTGCCATTGCCTTCATTGCATCGATTGTTTCGTTTGTGCCTCATGGCAATGGAGCCATGACTCATCACGTCACAAGCCTAGCCATGAAGTCGACTGGATCTTTGCCATGACACCTTCCCCAACTGTGGCCATGCGCGCTCCGCTGCAGGGCGTTTCGGCTAATTCTTGTGGCTGCTTCCATTTTCGGAAATGTGATGCATTTGTTTCCTTGGATGGCCTGTTTGACCCGGGCAATGTTGGCTAGCGTTGACACTGCCACATTCCTTCCAGAACTGGATCCCTTGACCGCCGATGTGTGCCCTGTTTTCCAACCTTCTAGCCAGTTGTAAATAGTTTTCTGTGAAGGCGCATGTTCCCCACAGACTGCCACCAAGCGCCGATGAATTTCTGCAGTAGTCATGCCTTCTTTCCACAGGGGCCGAGTCCTATAGCGCTGTCCCTGACGGTTGCTTTCCATGTTGTCCGCTCCTACGCTGACAAGATCGTTATGAAATGGCTATGACGAGTGCATTCGTTGGCCACTGTGCGTGCGTTGCTACGTAACGGTGGAACAAGACACTAGTTACAGGTCACCACCTTCAAAAGTGAAATGTGAACCATAGCCGGACGTACAAAAAATAACTACATTGTAAAACAATATAGTACGCCCGTTGTACATCAAGTACTTGAGAAATAATCAATGTTCAATGTGCCCGTCGGGTTAATTTTTGTAACCCAGACAATTTTTATTACAAAAATCAAATCGAGAGGGGAAATTTGATGGACAGGGTCTTCAGGAAATATCTGAACAGGAAATATCTGAAATACGAGTTAATAATAGAGAAAAGTATTACAAATTATTTGATATAATGCGGCACTTTGCAGTCGACTCTACCACGTGTTCGCAGACCTAAAAGGTCACGATATCGATTTCGTGAAAAATCGTAAAATATTTGTGGATAGACTACAGTGTTACAATTAATAGAAGACAACTAGTGGGTGAATGTAAGGCAGCTCTCCAAATCTATTCTCTATAATTATAAACCAAGTAGCAGATTATGAAGTTCTCTACCTAGTACAACTGCTGTTTTGTATTCACTTCGAGAACGTTAACTGCACGGCATATCACGCACACTTGGTCCCGACACCTAGTGGAAGTAACAATGATAGTAAATAATAATAATAATAATAATAATAATAATAATAATACAAGATAAAATTAATTACTGACAGTTTTAAAACAAGTAATAAGCATAGAAATTATTTGCAGCGTATGTAGATTATCAGAAAACTTATGAATCGGTCCCACGGTGCTAAAAATATACAAATTTCATCCCAAGTCGATAGACGTCTGTACAACCCTAACAACAATGTGAAATAAAGAAATAGTATTAAAAACCAAGGAAGTGAATATTATCACAAAATTAACATCAACTGTTCTATCTTCCAAGGATATTCTTTGAACTCACTTTGGTTTTGCTTGAGTCCTTTCCATATTACATGTATCATCCTTCTAGTCTTGGAAAATGAAGAATGGAAGTTATAATGCGACAGAAGCAGAATTATAAACACTACAATTTCGAACAATATGCCAGATATAATAGATCTATTCAAGCTCAAGAAAACAGCCATAATCATCGATTTTGCAGTCGTCAACAATAACACTCTAAAATATGTTTATAACTTGAAAAATCAGAAATATGTACCACTGTCTCATGAGCTTCGCCATCAATGAAGACTTCAGAATATCGGCATACAACCGGTAATCGTGACCACCACAGGATTAATACCAAAACACGCAGTTCATGCAACTCCAAGTGTTTGAATTACCATTTTCATGCGAAGAGCAAATACAAAAAGCAGTAACAGTGGGCAGCTGCAGAATAGTAAGAGAATCTTTAGGATGTACTGCTGATTGGGCCACGATTGATTGAAATGCTCATATCTTGTCTCTGCGAAATCGACCGTGTCCTGACCAGCAATTGTCAGGGGAATGTAGCTGCATATAGTGCACAGAGTGAAACATTCGGATGGTAATAATAATAATAATAATAATAATAATAATAATAATAATAATAATAATAATAATAATAATAAACTATTTGGACTCACAAATATTCCGCACTTTGTAAATAACTGTTCTAACACTACCAATAGTTTCATTTCGGAATTCAACTGTGAATATATTTGACAAATCGTACAAGTGGGAGTACTCTCCTAAAATGTAGTAGAAAGTTCAAATACACCTTATTTTGTAGATTACGACATAAGAAATAAATCCCATCCTAGGGGCACAAACATCTGGATTTACGGATCTAGGTCACGTGGGTTGCATGTGGGCCTGCTGTTTTCATCAAATATCGCAAAGAGCGTTCTTCTATTTGTTTTGTCTTAAAAATATTTGATGGAGATCTGGGGGGCGAAGTCCTTGCCATGCTCTCTGAAACCATTCATACCTAAGATTCTATGGATGAAAAAGGACCTCTGCAAAGACCAATGGGTCAGGCAGCGGAAGGGGTCATTGGTTCCCAAATGTCACAGACGAGCCTTCTAAACCTTCCTTAGCTCAACCATAGCCACCTATTATGATGGCCACGGCACAACGCCCTCTCCACCAAAGTCTCGGCGCTTGTTTCTGACGTCACAACTAGAAGGGAAGAGTCTCAGCTATGCTAACACCGCCTCTACAGAAGGCCTCGGAACTTCCTACGTCCTCAAACGTGTCCTCCTACCTGTCCTCATTTCCTCCTTATTCATATTTTAAAACTAATGTCTTAATCTAGTTAATCAAGTGAGAAATCACAATTGAATATTGGTACTCTAGCTGCAGCACTTACTGTAAAAGTCAATAAGAAGACTATATCTTGCTCCAAAATTTCCAATACCTTGTTAGAAAATTATCTTTTGACAAAAATATTCATGAAACAAAAATATTGGTTTAATTAAATAATTAAAAGAGTTGTAAGAATAATTCGTGCATTTGTGTTTGCATTATTATTACAATGTTTCATTTATTTACATTGCACTTTTCTTTTAAAAAAAATTCGTCCTTTTCTTTGTAAAAAATTGTCACCTTAGATTTTCGAAAAATGAATCTTTAAACATGAAGTCGTTGTGAGTCACACAAGTAATTTCCCCAACCAGCAATTGTAAATTATCTTTAATTGCTTTTGAAATCTTATTGTATTATTGAAATAATTATTTATTGTGTTGTACGCGCGTAGACTTTTGTATAATACATACGAAAGAAATGAAAATCGACGCATCCTAGCACTTTCCTACAAAATATAACCTACAAAACGTACATGATCATTCTATTCAACAGTTTTGTTATGAAATGTGTTCATTTGCCCAGTCTAGATTTTAAATTTTTGCATTTAAAAAAATATTTAATTCATTACTAATTTTGTCTGTGTGCTGCTTTCAGTTAATACCGAATTCTACTATGTTGCATTTGCGTTTGTATGCTAGTTGCATTTCCATCCTGATGATATTAAAGTTCTGGAATATTTCGATGAGGTAAATTGCAAAATGGTAACAACAAAATTGCCTTAGGCTACGAGATTGGCTGTACGAACAATATTTCCAACGCAGACAGCATACTAGTTTTCTGAATTATCATACTGAGAAGAACCCAGCAAGCGAGCAGAGAATTTTCTCAATTGGAAGTTGCAATCGCAGCAAGTGTGAACATTTTCTTGTACTGAAAACCCATCCATGTTGGTGAAGTATAATATTTCTAAAGTTAATTTCATTTAGAACGTAATTAAATTCTCCTTAATTTCAAACATGTGGCATAAAGAAAAAAATCGTTATATGCCCTTCTTCTGGAGAACACTTTATATTTGTTAATAAAAAGGTGTACATAATAAATACTATTAAATTTTAATTTGCTTTAATTATAAACTGCAAATAGAAATCATAGTGCGGTTCGTTATCTATTTTTTATCTCACAGTTCATCTTGTGAACTATCAGATTCGGACACGCTTTTGTCAATATTTCCACTGGACACTTATTGAGGAGCACACTCAATGTTTTGTTAATATTTTTGTTCAATTCCTGTAACTATCCATATAAGTCCCGAATACTAGTAACGTTTCCCGGATTAATTGTAACTCGAATGACAGGTTCAAGTGCAATATTTTGGGGAACTCTCTTCATTGAAAAAAAGATTGCTCTACCAAACTAACGAATAGAGATAAAATCATGAAAATTCCTTGGATATAGATTAAAGTATGTAGAATTCATTTGTGCATTCTCCGGAAGAAGGGCCCATAGTTCGATGGGTACCTCTTCTAGCTACCGCTTCACTATTTAAATTTGCAATTGAAGTTTTAAAGATTTTATTAAAAGAAAATCATGATTATATATACACATACATACACATACACATAACATGTTGGTTAGTTGTATTTAAACTAAAAACTTCATTCATTGCAATGTAATCTGCAGGAATATGAGGTAACTGGGAATATAAAGCACCTTCATATGATGTAAATACATAGTCATTTCGTTTAAAATGATTAAAAATGACGTAATTCAAATATTATAAACCAATAGGAGGATAAAAAACAGCGTCAATTTTTAACTTTCAAAATTTTCTTTATTGTCTATGAAAAATGGGCATATGAATTCACTCTTGGTTGTTCAGAAGTTTACGGTGCCCGTTCAGTAAATAAGTAAATATGAAATAAACGTATCAGTGAGAATAAATATCACACAGTCACTTTTGTATCACTAATAACTTCTCATTCTAAGCAATTCACAAGATTAAAATTGGAAGAAAGTGTAATCCTTTCCACACACTTGCGTATACATGAACTCTGAGGCTTTCAGCAATAGCTTATCCCACACTTATTCTCCAAACTTCATCTTTTAGTTACAGGTTCTTATCTTTAAGTACTTAAGTGGACATAGATTTAGGGTTTAGTAATAGTGAAGGGAAAACTCCATTTCTCAAACACACTATCACTATCACTACATTAACACCTCCTTCAGCAAAAAGCAGTTCACATACCTGTAATAAAGCAACTCTGCCTAGGATCCCCTAAATGAAGCAGCGTCTGTATAACAGTTTTAAATTTTTGCAATTTTCGAAAAACTAAGGATTTCATCGAAAATGAGACCTGCACCATTCTCAAGTTTCCTTTATGTTAACCGACAACAAAATTTAATTAAAACGTTTGGGGCCGCTTTTTGGGCCTTGACGTAAAGGAACCTCTCAATTAAAATGTCGGTTTCAAACTCAAGGGACCTCGACAGCCAGGTCGGTAGTGGAATATGAATTTTGGTGAAAATCTTGCTTACGGTATAGCCGCTAGCGTTGTTCACAGACGGACGGACTGACGGGCAGACGTTTTTCCATCGATCAATTTTTCGCAATCTCATACCCACGAAAAATAGAATCTGCCTACACACGTGTTAGAAAAAGTAATATATACATACGGACTATATATATA
>BOPP01000133.1:301677-371718 GCA_017312745.1 Gryllus bimaculatus
TATATATATATATATACATAGATACATATATATCCATATATATTGTATATGTATATCATATACATAGGGACAATTTTATCCAATTTTTCGTTACCAGAGCCCTTAGGGCAATAATAGATTTATGACGAAAATTCACAGTTTTTTCACGCAGCATTACATCACTACAACACACAAGCCGTAGCAAGAAGGTGAAATTCAGTGAGAAATTCGATGCGGGTAATATGTTTAATAATATTTGAATTTCAGAAATACTCTTCCAGATTCTTGTATTTCCAACACAACATGTAACATCTAACATTAGAAGGCATTTTATGGGTTTGACGGGCCAACAGAGACCCGCTGCAAAAAACAACCGTCGTCGCTGGCTGGCAGTTGAGCTGCGTGAGCGCTCCTGGGATATCGAAGCCCTATGCACCGCGCAAAGCAGTCGCGTCGGCCCGGTTGCATACTCCGCAGGCGCTCCGCCAGTCACGCGCACAGCTGTTCACGGGACGCGATCCACAGGTTGCTGCGCGCTGCCACTCCTCGCCAGCTGGTCAGCCACCAACCGCGTCGCAGACAACACAACAGGTTACATCTCGCATTTCGTACCGTCTGTTCGAAAATTGAGACTGCGATACGAGTCGCACTTCGTTGAAAAGAGAACAAGAACATTTCACATTTTTATTTAACTTGCATATGTACACTGAGAAATAATTTTCAGTAGTTTTGTCATAAAATGCAGCATAGAAACAGGTATGCATTGGTAGAACACAATTATAGCACTGCTACCTTTATGAATACATTTAAAACATAGAATTGAAAAGGTTAAGCTACTCTTTAGTGAACGTGCAGTGACACTGTCTTATTAAGTATTCGGCAGAGGAATAAGACTGCGAAAGAAATCCGAAGACGAACACTTGCATAGAAGATTTTTCGGTTTGAACGAATATCGTCAGCCATCGAATATAAGATAATATGGAGTTTATTGCGTAATGGGTAGTAAAAACGAGGTAAATTAACTAGTACATACATGCTAAATAACTCTTGAAATATGTGCATCAATAATTGAACAAGCATGTCATAACCAAACTTTGGTAAAAGGGGAATGGCAATGACAAAATCAAAATACAATATTTGACAAGCGAATCTGATGAATATCGAATTCAGAGAAAAACCGTCATCCCTTGAATTGATGTGACAGTGGTGCCAAGCTTACACACCGGCACGCTACTTACTGAAACAACGAATTAATTTGGGTTCCCAACACCACAGTGTTCTCTTTTTCAGTTGATTTTTTTTCTGCTAGGAAAAACCGTTACTTCGAGTCGTGGGTCCATTGTACCTTTGTAACCCATCCATTGTAACCCATTAAACAACACGTACAAGCGGCGTTGTTTGAAATGCAATTTCTGGTAATTTCAATGTTATTGAACAATCAATATTATCTTCTTTCTTGCTGCGACTCGATACAACGGTATGCGGCCAAGATGACCGTTACTTATAACTAATTCTTCTTAATTAACCATGGAAACTCAAAATACAATCTCTGAGAAATGTATTAAACTTAGACATTATATAAAACCATTCAGCAATATATTATGTATTCCTATTCAAATGTAATCGTGTAGAGCGTATGAAACGGATGTTTTTATATTCATCAGCAATGTGATCGCAATTTTTCCTGTGCTCCACGTACCGCGACATTTGAATGTTTAGATTCTTAGCTGGTACTCGAGATCTATAAGCCCTTGCCGAGTTGTGACCCCCCTGACGAGCGATCGTGACTTGGAGCGGAAACTCACCCCTAAAAACTTTGTCCGTAACACGAAGGAACAAAAACATTCTTTCTTACCTCTAGGATGAAAGGAGGTGATTTAAAAAAATAATTTTAAAAAGTTTCTATCGCGCAAGGTTCAAAAGATGTGAACATCTTTACGTTTTGAAATAAACAAAATTCCATACTAATTCCATCAGTGTCACTCCGGTTACATTACTACACAATTTTATGAGCATGCTTCATATCAGGTAAAAACAAGTTAAAAATGAAATACGCATATTCGTGGAATAATATGCAGTCATTAAAATATTTTGTTGGTATTCTCCACAACATTGGCAGAGTGAATGATAATGATTTCAGTTTTCCATACAACCACAAAGTAAGGTTCGTTGAACAGGTGACAACACTGGTGAGGAGCCCATGGTTTGTCCTGATCACAAACACGACAGCGAAAGTATAAAGAATACACAAGTTTTGTAATTTCATTTCTTTCCCCTTTGAATTGTGGATGTTTCACAAACGTAATAGAGTTATCGGGTTGATTCGCACACTTTTAATGTGAAATGACGATTTGCATTTTATCGAATCTATTCAATTCAACTGATCATGTGACGAAATTCACTTTATAAAGCCCACAAAACTGTAAAGTATTAATATATTTGAGGTACACGCAAACCATACACGCGCACTGCGCTTACAGTTCCGCATGACACCGACCGACTCAGAATCAACCACCCCAACAGAATCAGCCACCTCAACAGTTGCACTCCTGTATACTTGTGATTCGATAGGGGCTAAAATAATTTATTTTATAATATATTACAAATATTTTATTTTTAAATGTATTTTATTCCTATTGTTTCTACACAGCTTGCAGGTACAATTTCAATATATTTGTATTAATAGAAAAATACGTTATGATACAATACAAAGATGCGGTATAATTAAAAATTGTGAAGCGATATGACGTTTTATTGTTATATTTGTAATCTACGTATAAAATAGAGTTCTTTGCGCACTTTCCTGGGGGTAAAAATCTTGTTTCTTATATAAATGTCGGTAACCGAGGCGGGACAGAGGAGGAAAAGTGGTCTGCGTGATCAGCGAAGGGAAATGGTAGTTTGGTTGTGTAGTGAACTATGTACCAGGAGGCTGAGACTGATTTACTTGTTCACCGAACTACAGGAAAATTAAGAGCGTGGTTTGCCTGTTCGGCGAACCCTGGGCAGAGGGATGGTGGGTGTGATTGGCTTGTTCAGCGAACTACACGCTCGCCCCCCCCCCCGTATGAGTTGCTTGTGCAGGGGCATCAAACCCCTGCGGAGTGATTGGGAGTGTGGTTTGCTTGTTTATCGAACCACAGGCAAAATTAGAAGCTGATATGCATGTTCAGAGATCCAGAGGAAATAAATGGTAGCTCTCGTGGACAAATCTACCGCTATTTACAATTGTGTGGTTGGACTGGCCAGCGAGCCAAAACACGTCATGGACATGTGTTCGAAATTAACGCCTTTTCCATGACAGCCATTCGCCTGATTCGACTACTGTTCTTAATTCAAGATCTACCTTTACATTATGACTTGAAAGACATTCATTCTGTTAACATTTGCCTAATTTAAATAAAAAAATTAATAAATATTTGCCAACTACGATCTGGAGGTTAGGCGTTCGATCCCCCGGCGATCCTGGGAAATTCGCCTTAGGATTGGATCTAAAACGGGGTGCACTCAACATCGTGAGTGCAAAGTAAGGAGTACCTAAATGTGGTGTCATCATCGGTCTAGATGTTGGTTAACGGAAGTCATTGTGTTGACCACGCATCAGCTATGCAAAGACCCTCTGGTATATAGGAGCCCTCGATCGACCTTGACTCTTCGCTAGTTGTCGCGTCAAAGATTATCATTGTTGAAAATCGATTAACATTTTTTTCATAAACCTCAACTATTAAATTAACGCCTCACTTTATACTTTCTCGCCTTTTATATACATTTTCACTAATATTCTAAATTATTGAACTGGTAGAATGGAACTGGATGGTCTCAAGTCAAATTCTTATAATTTTTATCTTGAAGTGCTCCACGGCCTGCTACATATTTACCCTCACATCTTTTGAACTTACAATGTCAAAATAATTTTATTATCCTACCCCTAAAGTGGCTCGTGGTCAGCTTCCCGTCGCGCGATCCCAGGTTCGATTTCTGGGCGGGCAGGAATAGAGCTGTAGCTTTCCATTACAATCGTCAGTATATGAAGAAAAGCTCCAGCAGCCCTAGTGTGCTACATATGAAAGCAAAACTTCATGCTCGCCACACGTCTCTCTTAACCACATGTGTGGATAATAAATACGTAAAACATATCTCATTATGGGAACACCGCGTAATCGTAAGTCGAATGAATCGGACCTTAAACTATTTAATACATACATACATCTTACTCTACTGCATCGTACATTCAATGTTATTTCAGATGAAATTGAAATGTTGTTGGCATTATTGGCTTGACGTTATAACCTTCCTTCAAACGCAAGCGTTCGATTTGGCATATATATCATGATCAGGGCTCGGATTCCCAAGACACGTCGTCTTTTCATTGGTGCATTCTAAATATAGCTAACATGTAAATGTGTGTTTATTGCAACTTAAAGCTTATAGAAATGTTTAGTTATTGGGTCATTTTTGCCATTTTCAATTTTATATCATTTTTGACCTTTGGATAATTATTGTCAATTCCCGCACTTTCTTTTGTCTTTTTTGTTAGTGAATGTTTCATGAATTTACAATTACACGCTAAAACAGTTTTTATTGTATCAGCTCAAGACGAAATCCACTACTGCAGTGAGCTCTGTTTTCGGAACACACAAAATTGCTCGAATCTTGGGTCACTTCCTCGACCTTTCAAAGCGGACGGTTGGAAGTTTGGAAGTAAGGATTCCTCCTAAAATGAAGACTTTATATTAAATATAATTTTACATAAATAATTTTTATTTAATATTGTAAAATTCATTGGATAAATTAACATTATCATACACATTTTTAGTATTTTTTTTAAATAGGTAATTTCCCCTTATAAGTCATTTTATAGGTCACTTTCAAAGAATTTTTAGATCATCGGAATCTGAGCCCTGATCATAATTAGTAACAGTCAGACTTGATCTGTTGCGTTACTAATCACCACGATAAACACTGCTTATTCAAATATAAATATTAAGGCGAGAATGGAATACGTGGTTTAAATTATTTAGGATCTACTGAACTTAAAAATTTGTTTTTCATTAGCAATTATACAATAGCACCAAACCAAAACTATACTAAATTATGTTAATTATTTTTTTTAAACTATATGCGACTAAAAAAAGAGATCCATCTCTGCATGACCACCATATTTATCAAATTAAATTCTCGACACTTCCAGGGAATTTTTCAGATTTACTTGTAGATTTTAAAAAAATTGCTGGCCACATTTGCTCATAAATGAAAGCCAAAATCCATTGGCCTATAAAACGTAATTCGATAACTGTACAACCTACCCAAGCTACATTTTCTTCTTTGAATGATCCGGTACTGTAATCACATCTGCACATTCAGGCGTCTCTGGTACGATTAGTTTGAAGGGTATGTCAAAGACATACTGTTACATAAATAATAGTTTCTCCTCGGAATGTTAGTTTAAGACACGGCAACTTTTTTATTTGTTTACAAATTGACGGGCCGCACGTTTCCCGGATATTTACGACCATTCTGTATTGAGCATCCCCCCTCCCCGGCAAGCCCTCCCCGCCACGCCCGCTCAGCCCCCTTCCTCTCTTCAGCTGCTCGCGCTCCGCCTCCCTCTTCTTCCGCTCCTCCAGCCCTCTCCGCTCCGCTCGCCGCGTCCGCCTCCACCGCTCTGCAATGACACCCACATGCCCTGCAGATCACACACTACGAGTAAAACACGGTACTTGGGGGTTGCATTTTGAATTAAAGCGCTATTTTTACTTCCCCACGCCTGCATTATTTCGCCATATTAATAATGTAAACAATGAAACGTACGGCTTGTACGAGTCCTCTATCACTTTCAGCAGGTGCGCAGTAAAATAGTTATCTGAGCTATTAAATAAAGTGTTTGAACCACGAAAAAACGAAAGGGGACACCCTTTCTGGCTCCAAGAACACAACTGAAATCAAGATTTGAAGAAATCACAATCGTTGGTTATCGCTTGCTAGATATCCCGTGTGTAATGTCACTTCTGGGAATATAACTTGCTAACCTTTCGTTTCACGTTAGATTCGATCGTCTTTCGAAACAATTTTGAAGTGCAAGATGCCTCCAGTAAGGAAGGATACTTCAGCGTGGCCATCCTGAAATATTTACTTACGTTAACGTAAATATTTAGCATTGTTGAAAGATTAGAAAATTTAGTTAAATAATGTTTATAAAATGTTTATGCAATATTTCCATTCATGTTCATTTTTTCTAATAAAATATATTAGTATTGTTTTATTTTGTTGCATGTTTTCACACTACTTGCATACTTTAAGCATTTTCCATGCATATTCTGCCTTTTTAATGTGCATATTATTCGTTCTCTAATACTGATGGTAATGAAGAGGGCAGGAGCGGCGCCGCGGCGGCAGCAGTGGGAAGCAATATTGGTTACCAATCCTCTTCGTTAGTTAAGAAAATTCGGACGCATATCTACTACATGTAAGCTTGGGAACTTCATATTTATTTCTTATATTTTTTTAAAAACTTTTTACAAGAAAATGAGAGGAGGGCTTTAACAGTCAATGTTATAAAACTAAAAAAATAGTTATGTTATTGAAAACGTATTTAGGAAAAACATTAAATCTGAATGGTTGTACTTGAAAATCTGGGGAGAATGAAATCCCTCTTCCGGCAGAGACACCCGTGCCTTCACTACCAACTCGGACCTGATTTTCCGTGTTGAAAGAATTTTCCATTTTTAGCCTCCGGGCAAATTTAAGACATGCGGAATACAAAAATAGTCACTTATGTAACTTGTGTAGAAATGAAGTCTTTGACGAACGAACAATCCGAGTGAATGTACTGACCACGGAGAAGTATAATTCTTATATAGATGTGTATATAGTGGTATAGAGAGATTACTCTAATAAGGGACAGTTTTGACAGCTACTGCTTGGCCACTACTAGCAATGTATTTCCAGCTTACTTTGCGGTTTGCGTACCGCAAAGTAACTCCAATCAATTAACAGTAAAGGTAAGATCTATTTTCCATGGACGAGTGCTGAAACAACGTGGCGACTCACCTGTGGCGGGGACCGGGGCGGAAGCGGGAGCGGGAGCGGGCACGCGCGCCTGGCTTCCCGCGCAGTGATCGCCGCCCTCTTGGCCGGAGGACATCGCGCAGCGCGCAGCTCATGGGCCGGGCCGGCCTGCGCAAACCCACATCTCTGCTTGCACGCTGTTGCACAGCACCCCCACACACACACACACACACACACACACAGACGCTCACACTTCAGCCAGCATGCACTCTTCGCTTTTCTTGAAGTCAACGCGACCCTGTCAATACTACGTGCTTTAGAAACGAATTCAAAACAAGTGGTTTTACAACAGTACGTACTTTCTCGCATTAGTGACGGTTACGTAATATTACAATACCGCAATTTCTGACCAGATGAACACCTCTCAGACAACTTTAACTCGTTACCAATTGTAGCGTGTTAGGTGCGAAAACTCCGTGTATGTTTCACTCGCGCCACGACGTCACACACGCATGCAAGCGTAAGTGTATGTAAGGGTGAGGAAAAGGCAAGGAAGAGGAAGAAAAATCGCCCGTGGTCCGTGGCCCGTTTGTTATGGCACTGCTCTGGTATTCAGTGGTGTTGATAAGAGAAACCACGGAAAACCATCGATCAGAGCAGCCACCCTCTAGAATTAACCTCGAGACAGCGCCTGAACTCGATCTAGCTACCTATCGTGTCGCAAATCCTGCTACCTTCGGTACTTTAATCTAGGACCCCTCTGTCCGAATCCAGTCGTGTCTAGTAGCGACGCTGCTGAGGAGAGTGGAATGCCGGCGTGCGGCGAGACATGCGGCGTGAAACTGACCATAGTCCTGACGCTTACAGGATGTGGCTAGGTAGGCCGAAGAACTCTGAATGGCATACCTCACTGCCGCCATTACCGCCAACAGCGGACGGTGCCGCATGACCGAATTGAATTAACGCCTATTTTACATGGCGAGACTCGGGCCATCAGGCTCGCTCTTCCGTCTGACCACGCAAATTTCGCCATCAACTAGCGGAGAAAGGAGGTATTTCTTGAGCGAGAAACAAGTGATTTGAATTTTGCTCAGAGGCGTCATTTAGGCATGAGGATCTCTTACATGCAAGTAAATCTGTCAGCTTTACTTCCTTACGAAGGAACGCGTACGAAGGATTCTTTCGTCCTTCAAAATCCACGGCTTCGATCGGGTTCGAACCCGCAAACTTGGGTCCAACAGTCCGGTACGCTAACCATTACACCATCGCCGCTGGGGTGTGGTGCAATGTGGTGTGCGATGTGGTGCGCAATACAACAACAGGACCATCCTGCTTTCCGCAGCCCCAGAATGCCCCCTCTTTGAGAGGTCTAACTGGGCCCCCTGCGGAAGAACGCGTGGCCTAGGCAGGCGATGCCCAAACGTCGTTCACTGATGTTTCAATAGGAGGCGTGGGCGTTCGGAAGACCTCTGATCTCTGACGGACAGTCCCACCTCACGCCTCCAGAACGCGTGCCCGGCCGGGAGATATATATAATTCACTTAGCTAATGGTGTGCGTCACACGCGCCAACTTTGCTCAGCAGACAGGTCGTCCTTCTAGGTATAGCGTTTTTATTGTTAATAAGATAATATTATTGCTTGTTCTCCGGTTTTCTGTCATTCCAAGGTGGGGTCTTGGTATATCACACTGGAAAAACTGCCGTTTCCAACCCAAAATTACTTTGAAAGATGATCACTAGAAAATTAAAGTGAAGTGCACGAATTTCAAACAATCAAAGTAATTATTTATTTAGTGTTCTTGTGTTTTTACCTATTCTGCTTACTTCTGAACCCCAATCGAACGGATACACAGACCCGTTCGAATCTTTTGTGAACAAAATGTGTGAATCCTACCTATCCCAAAACAGCTCAATTGAATTATGATCCTAAAAAGAAGGTAATTGGAGATTTCTTGAAAACGTACGGAAAGTTGGCTTACAAACTTTTCGGCAGATCAGAATTGAACCATGGCCTAGACTTAGCATTTAACGTTGCCGACTTTATTGCTATTAATTAGATTAATTACTAACTTCCTGATACAATTAACTAGTGGTGCAACAGAATTGCACAGACTATCCGGTATTAGTGTTCTATTTCCTTTGGTCTAGCCTAGCTATACGAACTTGTCGCATACTCTTGCCAGTTGCCATCTATCGTCGCCCAAAGTACATTTTTTAAACATTTTCTTAATTTTTGGGTTTCCTAATAATTGAATTGAAATATTATATCATGAAGTAAAACCTTGCCCTTAAAGGCAAACTTTATATGACATTACTTAAAGCATATGTTCTCATGAATATAATGTGAACAAATTGTCACAAATATAAATATTAACCAGTGGGAGACAAGTCAAAAAACACATTTTTGTAATTTTTGAAAAAACAAAAGAATAGAGCAACATGGAGTTTGTCATCTTATAGAATACATTTCGTACTACCAAAAGTCCTACTATCCTTACCAAAAGTTTAAAGAAAAATTTGGAGCCGTTTTTGAAAAAATCTTTTTTTTTAATATTCTTTAAATTGTAAATATTGTACATAATATTGCGCAAAAACAACCAAAAGCTTCAAAAAAAAGTATACATGACCGTAATGAAATAACTTAATTATGGAGAACAAATTTCATATGAAGGAAAAATCTCTATATTAAATTTTGTAGTTGTAGGAAGAAAAATCATATATTTGAAATTTTCGAAAATTCAGAGTTAACCGTGAAAATCGGACCTATGCCACATTTATAAGTGAATGTTACTCTATTCTTACAAGAAATTTAAAGAAAAAATTGAGAGAATTTACAGAAAGTTTTGAAAATGTCCGGAGGGCTACATGTAAACTACCCCCACATTCTAAGGTTTTCGAATATCTCAAAGCTTCGACTTGAGCCAAATGGACAGAGGTTTCTTCAATTTGGAAAAAAAACCTACGCACGGTTTAGGCGCTAGTACTGTTCACGGACGTTTTGCCGTCAATTGATTTTTCGGTATCAAGGCCCCACAAACCAGGGATTCTGGCTATACCACGTGTTAGAGGATTTTTTCCCTTAATTTACCAACTGGATTTATTCACTTTTTCATGATCAGGGCCCGGCAATGAATATTTTTCTGCCAAAAATCCGCCGTTTTTTTTCCGCGCTGCATTACATAACATTCCCTATACTACGTATATTCCTCTGTACATATGTTTGTATACGTGAAAGTAAAATGGGAATATCTTCTCATAAATGAATCGAACTTCATTTAAGCTGTTTCATGAAGCTTCAGGAACAGTAGGTATTTGTTCCCGTCACATCTATCAAAAATTCAACGTAAACCTGGTTACAAAAAGGTTAAAAACACAAATCAATGGATACTAAGAAAACAAATATATGGAGAATTACCTAGAAGACCGAGAAATGTTGATTAACACCATTGATTTTTGGTCGTGTAGAGCGATTATTTTCTTGTCACAAGTGGCTGCATTAAGACAATAGGAAGTCCTTCACATTAGGTATTTCATGATTGTACGTGGTTTTTTATTGCTACGACGTTACTAACTTGTTTGTACGCCAAATTTTAAGGGAATATTTAAGAGATTAAAGTTTTTTCTTAAATTGCATGAATTTTTAAGAATTTTGCTTGAGTTTAGAATTAAAAACATATAACAGAATAAATCAGTAATTTAAATGTTCTTTATTCTAATTATAGTTTAGCCAGATACTAACATGATTAGCAAAAACAATAAAAACGTACAATTAGCTAAATCGACTTTTCGAAAACCCTAAAACGACGTTTACAAAATCCTGAAACTTCCGGGCGATACTTATTAGGTTCGAAAAATCAAAACATTCATTAGTAAAAAGAAACATTATATATATATATATATATATATATATATATATATATATATATATATATATATATATATCATGTTATACATACACTTTCTCGTTTCTTTATTATCCTACGATGCATCGTTTTCGAATTGTGCACAATCGTACGTTCGAGAGGACATTTGACTGTAGAGTTTAATTTAAAAAATGTTATCAAATTTTCATAATACAGTTCTGGTATATTAACGTACCACAAACACAGGAAGGATAATCCTGATTTTTAAAACAAATTCGTCCTTCGAAATACAAAATCACCCCGGTATAAAACGACTTCGAGAATATTCCCATCTCCGATCATTTTTACTTTCCCGTATACATACATATATACGGAGTAATATACGTAGTATAGGGAAAGTTATGCAATGCTGCGGAAAATCGATTTCTAGACTTCAATGGGAATACATGTTTTGGTGTCCTCTGATACCGAAAAAGTGATTTTCAAAACGTCCATCTGTCGGTGAACATCACTAGTCTATCATCCCTCCGTAGGATGTTTTCCAAATTAAATCAACCTCTGTCCATTAGCCTCGAGTTTTGAACAGAAGCTTTGAGATTTTGAAAGACATTGTTTAAAATTTGGGGTACTTTGCATGAAGATCCCCGGACATTTTAAAAATTTTCTCAAAAACGGATCCAATTTTTTCTTTAAATTTCTTGTAAGAATACAGTAAAATAAAGGTGCCATAAGTCCGATTTGCATGGTCGCACGGTTGATTTGGACGGTTTTTCCGAGACTTTCTACAACTACAAAATTGAAGATAGAGGTTTTTCTTTCATATAAAATTGTCAAGTATTAAGGGATTCTGAAAAAACTCAGACCGCTGGTTCGGAAGCGGAGAAGACAAATGTTGAGCAAGGGCGTACGCATTCACCACAATGCCCGGCCCCCCCCCCCCCGCTCAACGCCCGACAAACAGTCGCACTCCCGCATCATTTTGGATGAAACATCACCCATCTCCCCTATCTGGAAACCCAGTGTTTCCTATGATGTCAGTACATTTGCTCGGAATGCGCTTCAGCAACCATGCCAAAATGAAAAATGACATTCAATGCCTCCTCAATGACATCGCGATATAAAAACATACAAAAACTGCTGGCATCAATGGCGATTACGTAGAAAAAAATGATCAATGTTCAAGCTTTAAATCGATGTAAACATAATAGAAAATAGGCATTTCCTGGTATGATTAAAAAAATAGAAAACCTTACGTTTGGGATTAGCTTCGTATATATTCTCCAATCTATCTCGCTAAGGTCGCGACCCCCCGATTGTGATTTTTGTGGTTACTTTACATAAAGCACACTATCAGAAGTTCCATTAAATTTAATACAAGAAGATTATTATACTCTCACATTAAATTTAATGCTTAAATTAAAATCCATGTAGATTTAACATACGATTGAACATTAAACTTGATATATTTTGTACGTTAAAAAAATATTAATATACTTCTACATGAAATTTAATGTTTTAATTAAAATCAAGGTAGATTTAATGTACGACCGCACATGAAACGTAATGTACCTTATACATTAAAACTAGATTAATATGTTTGTACATTAAAATTTGAAGTAAAAAATTAAATTTCCCGGGGATTTGCTACATAGTTGTGGAACAAAGATCCTGTTTAAAAAGAAATTTAATTACTTAGAAATATTTAATTCCACTATTTGAACTAACGTATAATAAATTTAAAACTATCGTACCCGCGCAAGAACTCTCGCATGTTAATCCCCACACTTTCCCTACCCTTTCCATTAAGAAGGAAAATTGTTAATGAAACGTGTTTATTTTTTAAAAATGTATAAATGTAGAATCGTACTTACAGAATCGAACAAAAATAAAAACAATGCAACTGATGTTAGAAGCACATTCAATGAAGGTTTATTCAGTATTATGGAGATATGTTCTTCGAACAATTTACACTTCCTTAAAAACATTTGAAGTAATTATCCAATCCTCCTTGACACTTAGCTTTTCGCTTTCCTTGATAGTCACAAAAATATTAGAAAAGGTTTCTACTCTTGAGAAAGACAAGTAAAGTTGTCCAAACGAAAATACAGAGTATGACAAGTACAACCCAACTCTTTGCAAAATTATTTAACTTTCTTGATTTTGTCATGAAAAACAGAGGGGGTTTTGAAGGCGCAGGACGCCAACTTGTTGGGGTGCGAAAATTGAAAAATTACCCTATTTGTATACTAAACAATACTGGATTATTTTCTGCGTTCTTACATACCTCAAGAAAAGCGATTAAGAGCCAAAAATAAGAAAACCAATATTTCCACCTTCGAATAATAAATACCATTTGTTACCAATAAAAATAATTCAGTAGGCACATCGGTACACGAAAATGTTACTCAAACAATCTTTACGAATTTACGAATCTTAGTGAACCGACACCTTACGCTTAATTTCAAACTGTGTATATTTACAATATGAGTTTACAACTGGGCATTGATGTACAGAATTCAAGACACCGCTACCGCCATCATGCGTCTGGATTATCGTTGGCAGTTGTCAGTGCTTTGCTGTTTTCTTTCTATAATTTTAAATTTGGTTGCTTTTTAAACTTATTTCACGTAGTATTGTAGGCTAGCACGTTTGATTAGTTGTTAATTTATTTCAAGCTATTTTACTTTAGTTGATTTAAAAAGTTAGTTCTTTGTGTTGTGCCACAGCACAAGTTTTCCCCTACTCCTTCCATATACCCGTGCGAGAACTCCCGCATGTTAAACCCCACACTTCCTTGTCCTTGTATTTCCATTCTTAGAAAGAAAGTTGTTTTCGAAACGTATTTACTTGTTTTAAAATGTATAAAGGTAACTTCCAATGAACTAACACAATATCAAATAAAAATAGAAAGTAATGCAACTGATGTTGAAAAGAAATTTTCAATAAATATTTATTCAGTATTATCGACTGATTCTTGGAACAATTCACAACAATTCCTTGAAAATATTTGAAGTAATTATTCAATATTCGTTGACAGCTAGCTTTTCGCTTTTTGTGATATTTACAAACAGATTTTTACTTCTGAGAAAGCTACGTGACTGAACATGCTGACTTGAACGTTTCACCAAATCATTGCTGATAACGAAAATACTGGTACAGGTAAAACATAAACCAAACCTACCAAGACACCTCTTTACTCTTCTTTGTTTAACTGTGTAAAAAGATAATGCTAAAAACGATTATTTATTAACAAAAAATTATTACTTTCAGTGAAATTATGAAAATAAATCCAACAGGAGATAACAGAGGCATAAAAAGGAAAAAAAAATTGATTCTAGGTTTTTTAAACTGGCGAAAAAGATAGACAAAATACAATTAAGTGTATATTGTAAGGTTGTGAATTTTGTATTTCTCAAGTACTGAGAGTTTTGTATTTTTGAATAAAATAAATATTTGTTTATTAATAAAAGTAAAATATTTATTAATTCTGCTATACTCAATTAATAATTAAAGTAAATAAATGCTTGGTAAAATTAATTCAATACTATTTGGTATACAATTAAAATGTTATTTAAGCGCCAGGGGCATTATAAGGGTTCCCATGATACTAGCAACAAATAGCGTGAGGGATGTTTGTCACTCGTGATGTTTTCAACAAGTTAACGCTCGTGATACGTAGATTTTATTTTTACATAATTATGCTGATTCAGAATTACTGCTGCTATTTCACTACATGTTAACTTGATCTGCACTGGTTGTCATGAATTTAAAAGCATGCTTTTTACTTCTCCTTCAAGTGACGTCAGAAATATCTGCATTACTTTTAATGTAAAAATACATAAAAGTAATTATAATTATCGCACATTAAATTAAATGCACACGTACGCTAAATTTCATGTACACGTACGCTAAATTTCATGTACACGTACGCTAAATTTCATGTACACAGACGCTAAATTTCATGTACACAGACGCTAAATTTCATGTACACAGACGCTAAATTTCATGTATACAGACGCTAAATTTCATGTACACAGACGCTAAATTTTTATGTACACAGACGCTAAATTAACAAATTTACTCGAATTTGTAATGAAATTTCCTTCAAAATATTGAGTTTTCGCACCTAACGATCCATGATTTGTAATGACTTTTTCAAAAAGTGATGACATATGTTAATTCCGACAGAAATTGCAGTATAAATAGTATTACGTGACTGTTACTAAGGGGAGAAATTGTATGCTGATTTAGCACCGCTAGTTTTTATGAATTCATTAATTTCAAGCAAAAGTTTCGAAAATTACTCTTTTTTTTTCAAAATAATTAATAAGCTGAATTTTTAGATCAGATTTCGTTTAAGGCATATGTTTAAGGTTTAAAAAATCTGTATCGTAAATTTTGTAGTTTGAAAAGTGAACATTTGGTAAATATCGAAAATACAGAAAGTTCACCTCAATGAGACTAGCACCTATTTTTAGCGTCAGATGATATATAAGAGGAGAAAATTTAAAGAACATATTAGGAGCGATTTGGAGAAAATTATTACTTCAAAACTATTCATATTTTCGAAAAATTGTAATTGACACTATTTCCAGATCTAACACAAAAAAAATTGAACATTTGCAATTTTCTAAGCGTCAAGGATTTAAACGGTAATGACCTTCACCATTCTCTTAAGTGTCCTTGATGCTATCGCAAAAGGTTCGATCAAAAAAATTGACGGCTTAGTAGGGTTTTGTTGTCAATTGCACTGATCGCTGTTTCAGGATCTCGCGATGAAGCAATATTACATACGCAGAGAGAAATATTTCTATTGCTACTGAGATGTTTAAATTAAATTTCAATGAACAAGAGAATTTCCTCGAAACTGATTTGTCGAAAAAGAATGGTTGTCGCGTCAGAATTAGCTATGTTTCTAGGCAGATCCTTGAGATCCTGAAAACACGAGAACTGGCAGAATGAATGCGTTTCCTTTCTGAAAACAAGAAGTATTAGATTAGATTTCCAAACTCTTAAAGGGCAAAACTGGTAGACCAACTCAAAATTATATGCATCTAGTGAGGGAAAAAACGAAGAAAAAAAGAAGACATGAGAAGATTATACACATCACAAGAATTACCTTTTGGAACTCAAATGAGTTTAAGAAATGAAGGGAAATTGAAAGCTGCAACAGTGGTTAAAAGTGTCACTTTAACCACGCCCACACGAGCGGCAAAGTACCAAAGAGCATAAACTGCAGAAAGAGAAACCACAATCTCACGCGTTCCTTCTATTGTGACAGAATCTAAACTCACCACATCTCAATGTAATGTTATAGGATCTTTGATGCAGCATAATAACTGTGAATTGTTGCCCAGTTATACTCACGTGAAGAGAGCAAAAGGTGAATTTTATACTCTACGCCCCACTATCACCATCAGTGAAAAGTGCCAAAGTGCAGCTTCAAGCATTAATAGACCGCACATGGGATCGAACTCTCTTAGTTCAAGCTGAAGTTCTTGGGTCTGCATTATTGCAGAAGAATGCTTTGTTTTTACATTCAATGGTGATGTGACGGGGAGTTCCGCCCACAGTGAATATAAGCAACAATTTAGCCATGATGTTGACACAGACCCAAATGTATTTACTAGTTATCTTGTTCCTCTGCAACTCATAGGAAGAGACTGTGAAAACAATAAGGAATGTGAGTTATGGAAGAATCCAAGTCCATCTCCACGATTTCCTCGTCCTAGTAGAGAACAATTCGTTCGGGATACAAAGAAACCTTCATTTATTGAAGAGAAATATGTGATAAGTCAAATACTATAAAAAATGCAGAAAAACATCTTGACTTATCAATTGCCGACTTCTAGTATCATCCAAATCAGATTATTTATACATTAATTTTCTGATGTATTATGTCTCAATTTATTCCAGTTAAAAAAAATTGCAAACGTGACTTCAGATTCGGATTCAGAAACCCCAAAAACCCCTAGATAAAAAGTTTTCACATGCGATTAGCACCTTATTTGATTTTTGGTCAGCAGTTCGGGCTTGTGCCCCAGTGTGGGACGGGAAGATGGGCAGACGGCGGATAGACAGACGGTCGCTTCATTGTTAATGATTCCGGCCGTGTTCGTAACCGAGGTCATTAGGCCCGTAAATGTAGGGTATGTTTTTGCCTCGTGAGGTGGGGATAGATCATCACCCGCTGGATGGCGAGATACGGCGCAGACATACCGGCGGCTAAAGGGGTTTCCCCCACCAGGTATCTCCCACCAGCAGGGCACCACCCCAACCGGGATAAACTCTGAGCACGGGCGCACAAACGGACAGACATGCAGAAACACGGAAGGACATGCACGGATGGACACAGACAGACAAGACGGGCCCACACACGGACGGACGGTCGTGACATACACACATACGGACGTGACATACACAGTCGGACGGATATATATACACACACACGGACTGAAGGGTAAACAGACTGACAGCCTGACGGTCGGATGTACAGATTAACAGTAGAAAAACATTTTTCTCGTGTGTGGGCCTCACATGTGGGTTCTTACAAGACAATGTATTTGAGGAACAATGAGTTTAAAAATAGTTCATATGAAGAGAAAAGGCCACAGAGGTAAGGTAAGGGAAAAGGGAGGGAAAACACTGGGGAATGGAGGAACGGAAGGAGAAGAAAATGATTAGGGAGAAAATTAAGTGCAAACGGGGATTTAGTAGTGGAGGCAAAATTAAAATACAAAACATACTAAGAGGGGAAAAAAACAAGCAAATGGAGAGTTTAAGACTATTTTCATTATCTTTTACTACCAAACAAATCCTAACAAAACATTCAGAATATATTGTAGTATGTAATTAAATCCTGGAAAAGTAAACCTACTAAAATCTTTCTTCAAAATAAATTCATACGCTGTCCATTCAAAACTTTCACACATTGTCACACTTGAGCACATTCTATTTCTTTCTTGTTCATCTTTTTTAATGATCAGAAAGTCACTAATAAACAATGATAGTTTAAAAAAATTATATAACTAAATACAAGAAATTTTCCACATTGTACTTTTATTATTATTATTATTATTATTATTATTATTATTATTATTATTATTATTATTATTATTATCATTATTATTATTATTTTGTGAATTGTGAAAGCTCTTTACACCTCTACAAAAATGTGACATGTAATTTCAAGGGTAACTCATACAACTAATCAAATTATAAAAGGATAAATTCTTTAATATGACAATATTAGATTTCACTGTACGAAAATATGGACAAAAATTTTACAGTGGTAATACGTTTTTACTTTGCAAAATTAATGCTAAATGTGAGTATAGATGTAAGTATACCTAATGCAAGTTTTACATCTAAATCAAGATAATCATTTGAAAACAAATGGAATACACACAATTGAAAAAGATAATGATGTATAATACTTCAATATTTGGCTGTGAATGAGAAGAAAATTGATAGATTTTTTGTCTGAGAGTGATTTGCATTTATTCTCCTTCCTTACCAGTAAGATTGCAAGAAATACTTTAAGTACATCAACTATTTTTTTGTAGCACATTTCTGCCAAAATTTTCTAAAATAATGACCTACACATTCCATAAATTATCACTAAACCATTCACTACACTTCGAGGAAACCTGGAAAACTATAGAATCAGTGCATCAGAAAATAAAGGATTCAAAAATAATACATGCAATAGAAATATAAAATTGGAAAATGTTTTTCTGCTACTATAACAATGTTCATAAAATCAATGTATTCCAGAAATTCTCAACCACTTTATGCACTTTAAAAATATGAAAAGTCAAAAATGTAAATAACGTATTTCAAATTATAATAATAAAATTTGCAAACTACTCTTGGCAAATATTATTCCACAGGTTTTCATCAAACATATCATCTTAAATAATCATACAAGCAAGAAACAGACTTCTTGAACTCCCATTCATGTAGGATTTATGAAATTGCTACAAATTACTATTCCCTGAACAACTGTCATGACAAATAAGATAGATTGTTTTGATCTCTCTAATCAAATGAATAGGCTCTCAAATCAAATAAATATATTATTAAATGGGGGGGGAAACTAATTATTTCAGGGTTAACAACTCATAGCCATTGTGAAATCATTTCTCTCATATAAAAATCCCTAGTAGGCACATTAATATCATAGAGTGTTAGGTTAAATTTAATTTTTAAAATGTAAAGGGTTCCAGGAAACAATCAAAGGAACGAATGACAATGTCGTAACACGCCTCTAGTGAACCTGCCAAATCTTAACACTATGACATATAACGTTCGTTTTTGCAAATGAACACTTACCACAATGAGCTCTATAACACTTCCTCTTTGATTATGCCTTATAAATCCATCAGTTTGTACAAATATCTTATCCACAGTCACTAAACGTGCTTCCGCTACAAAATTCACAACAGTACACACCAGTACACACAGAACCACAAAACATACTCGTCTGCTGCCATCTATAACACACAGCTGGTACTACTGAGTTTTTCAATACAACCAACATATGCGAAAGAACGCAATGACCAGCAATGCTTTTTGGTTTGCCTATATAAGATTATTCTTACAAACACTTTTTTAGATTCTTTAATTGGTCAAGTCACGAGAAAATCATATTACATTTCCTAATAAATAAGGCAAATACTACAATTAAAAACCTTATTTGTATGATACATAACCAAGAATAAAATGTTAAAACAATGTAGTAATACAGTCCTGACAATGTCAACTTGACAGTCAAGTTGTCATAGTTTCGTTATGTGGGCTAGAGACTCTCTAGTAGAGAGTATTATGGTGTGGGCAGCAATATACTCTCTAGTGGGCAGTGGCAGAGTGAGTGTGAAAGAATGTAAAATGCTCGCGAGTAGTACATGAACAATATTGAGACAGTGTGTTGATCGTGTAGAAATACCACTTAATGCCAATATGTTCAAAATACATAATTAAATAAATAAGGTTACTAGTAATCGTTTAATGAACATATCAATATTCATGAACTCTTCTAAGTATGTAATTTTGGGTACAAGAAATTTCACCAAGTACATATTTGTACACAGAATTAGCGAACATATTGACGTTTGCCGATATTCAGAATTGAAAGTTCACGGAGAGCGTGAGAGGACACGTGTTTACAACAATACTTTTCGATAGTAATGCACTGTTTTGCACAGAGAAACATTTCATGGCATGCAGATGGCAGCACTTGTAGAGAAGACAACCACTTGTCTCGGGGAAAAAAATGATTTTACGTGTGTAGGCCTAATTGAAGAACAGAAGGTTACAACAAGTGTTAAATTTACCTGTTGCTGTGATAATTTCGTTTGAAAGTAAACGTTTTGCGCGCTTCGTTTAACATTAGTGTCAGTTTTGTTGTGTTGTGTTTTAGTTGCTGTATTTTACTCCTGATTTTCGTGGATCAACGACGTTGAAGGATGCCTCTAGATTGGCTTTTTGGAAGTAAAAAGAAGTCTGAACCAGATCCGACACCTCATCATGAAGATAAGGCAAATACTAGTGGCGATGAGTTCGTGGTTTTGGAAGCGGACCAGACCTTGCTAAGTCGCGGCGATGGCAGTGGAATGTATCCTCAATTACCCTATGCTCTAGCTCCGAAATCTCAAACTAATCCCGAAAGCCATACAACACACTCATCCAGTGCTTCAACTCACGAAGTAACAACAGCTCTTGGATTCCTGAGCGGAGTACCCTTCAAATTGACATCTACAGACACCTTCGAAGGTATAGATTCAGCAACTGCCCACCACATAAGAGCAAGTCAATTCATCACATACATAAGCGAAAGTATTACCAATGAAAGATTTTCATATGATTTTCAGGTAGAGAAAAGTGTTTTGCATGAAGCTGGGTGTAGGGATTTGGGGTAATGATGTATAAAATTGAGACCATTGTGCAAACATTAAATGAGCTTGTAAACTGTTTTTGGCACGTTTTGTGTACATAGTTTCCAAGATGCAGTCTTTAAATCAAAACTCTTTAACTCATTACCACAAATGCATTGCTTATATGTTAATATTAATGTGTTGGAAGATAAGTTTTACATGTTTTTACTTTTAATTGAAACAACAAATATATATTTTAATGTAACATTTGCTTTAATAAAAATGCAGCTAAAGAAAGTCTGTTGTAATCTGGGTGCTCTCTATTGTAGCTTATTAAAGCTTTAACACTGTACTGATTAAAAGAAATGGTTAGAAATAAATAAATATACTATATGAAATGTTTTAATGGAAAACATATTTACATAAAGATATTCACAATGACTTTGAAGAAAAATAAATTAATGTTTGGTTAGTTCATGAGATGTAGTGTCCAATCAAGTACATGATCACAGCTACAGTCACAAGAATGAAAAATGGCAGCCACGATTTTAACCATGCCCATACACTGAAACAAAAATATTCAATAGTTCCTTTTCAGAATAGAATCCTGACAACACAGTTATGGGTAGGTCAACTGAATATTTACACCAAAGTACATGTTGATGTGAACATGAATGCAGTATATGTTCAAATAATATAATTGGATCATTCACTTCATCAAAACTCGTACAACAAAATAACAGGTAAGGGTTAAGAGAGAATAAAAAAAAAATTCTTATTACATTACTAAATTCACATCATTAACTCAAGAGTAGTTGACCTTACCTCACATATTTCCCTTTAAATGCAATCCAAAATGCAAGCTTCACCATGTTCCAACTAGAATTTTTGTAATTCATCTTATTTAATGACATTGCCACATGTGAATGGCAGTTATCACAACATAGATTATGCTGAAAATAAATGAAATGGATAGTTAAACAAACTGTTGTTTAGTTTCACTGAACACTTAATTCACTCAACTTTACTGCACTGAAAATGTTTACCATTCTTCCTTTGTACACTTCTGATGCATCAGTAACTGCTGTATCCCATCCTCGTACTCCATTTCGAGCATTTGAAGGGTCCAACTGTAAGTATTTAGTAGGCCATCCAAAAGCCATATTGTCTTCTGACACATAATAGGGACCGGCAAAGTCTCTTATTACCCCTGAAGACATAGCTATTCCCATATGACCAATGAGGGGACATAACCATCTTCATGTTGAAAAACACAAATTAGTAATAATATATTTTAAAATTTAACATAACTAAAGAGATATTAATAAATACATACGTCAAAAAAGGTATTGGGGTCCACACAATGCAAAACGGGTATCTGTGAATATGAGGATCGATTGGGGGTGACTTATCAATCATGTCAATGTGATTTGACGCTATTCCTGAATCATCACTCATTCCATTAAATACTCTGTAGAGAAAATAAAAATTCTTAATGACATTAGAAAACAAAAGATCGTTCAGGATATATAACATTAATATATTTTTCGAAATACATGGTTTATTTTTCCAACGTTAAATTAATTGGACAATAAGTTCCCTCGTTCGCGGGAAAAATCCAAAGCGCCCTCCGTTAAAATTAAGTTGCATGTTCAAAATTGAAATTACTTTATTTACTGAGTCACTAAATTACAGCCCATCACATTTAGTCATACTTCCCTATAATTTCATTTTCTGTATGAAATTCCAATTAGGAAATCAGTCCTAACCTAAGGAACTGGATTATTTTCCACCCACTACAAAAAAATCTTTCGTATTATCAGATATTCGTAAACGTCAATCCATACACAACTCTTAAACTTCACAGCAGCACCTGCAACCATCCAACGTCACCTGGACACTTTTTAGTTCCTTTCGATTGACACCATGATGTAAGAAACAAGATGTCGCATCTTGACGGTGATGATGACAACTAGACACCGGCGCCAAAATCAAATGTTTTGAATACGGAAGACGGAACAAAGATTCTAACACATATGTAAAATGATAAAATATATTAAAATCAGTTAACAAAAAACAAGTAAAATTTACTAACGTTCAAATACCAAATTTTACTTAATCCAGAATCATGAATTTGAAAGTTCATGTTTTGAATAACTATAGATGAGATGTTTACTCAACAAAAATATAGATAGTAAAGCCAAGTACAAAGGAACGGAATTGGCATGAGTAAGAGTTCTAATACTGATTAGAACCGTTTGCTCGCGAGCAAACTCTCTTACCAAGTAACGATATTTATAAAACTATTGTTGTCGGAACTACAAAGGTTTTTTGGCGCTGCGATCTTACAGTACCATCAGCGTGTAAGCGACTCTGACAGTTCTTTCACCACGTGTTGTGGTACGTTATGTGACCTGCTCTGAAACAATCAGCTTGCGAGGATTTATTTACTTTCTCACAGCCAGCGTTCAGCGTTGCCGCTCATCAGACACACACAAAGTCGCGGAAATGACGTTCGGTTCTGGCGAAGGTTATGAACATATCAAGACGTGTCGTCGCTTGTCAGCAAGTGTTAATGTTTAGAGATTTAATTTATCTGTCATGCAGGTGGTGCCAGTGAGCGTAGTAATGAGTGCGCAGCATAGAGAAGAGATATATATCTACTCTATGGTGCGCAGCAACAGCGCAACGAATTATCAGTCGTTTAAACCGCTGCCGGTACTGTGGTGAGTACTATGCCGGGAAGGAAACCAACGCCACCTAAATAGGTGTGTGTAGGGAGCGTTGATTAAACTCCATAATCCAAAGGCAATTTTCGCTCCATATGCCGTAATTTTCTTTCAAGAGAAAGGCAACACAGAACTTATTTACTTATTAAATTTGAAGAACTTCAAGTGAATACGAAGAAAACAAAATTGTGATTAATGCTAGAGAATGAATGTAAGTTGTTTTGTTACATTTATGTTCATAACTGTGCAAATACCGAATTTCAAATGAATGTGACCCACAACTTAATCTTATTAAACTCAACTAACACCTTTTTTCACATAAACATACAAAACAGTCGCATTTTAATGTTTATATAGATTCGCATACAAAACAATTAATATAGCAATTGAAAAAGTAGAAGTGAACTCAAATTAGACTGAATTTGTGGAGTTTTAATCTCTTGAAAATTAGGGGAGAAAATGGAAGTGTTAAGAAAATCTAAGGACGAATCAAATGTGGTTGTAAAAGATTTTGCGACAGAATATTTGGAACTAATTGAGAATGATCTTACATAAGTATCGGAGAATAACGCAGAAGAATAGGTTACCTGTGATCATTTATGTCCATTTTGCGCATATTAGCAAAAAAGCAAACAAAAGTATCTGTACTAAATTCTAACTATTCGAATCATCCATATCTGCAAACATTTTTTAGGACAATTATTGAATTGGGGTTGGGAATTTTTGGATTGGAGTAGTATAACGTCACCTATAACGATTTATTGGTAAATCTAATGGCAGATATTGTAATAGCATATCTGAACAAGCTACGCATGCGCTAATTTACATTATGTCATATAGTACAATTCAATAAAATCTGTCTAACCGTAATCGATCGGAACAAAAGTTCTGGTTTAGGGAGGTTTCCGTTTTATGCAGGGCTGTCAATTCAACGACACTTGTGATATTTCCGTTCTGAAACAAGTAAATTAACGGAAGTAAAAAGTAATGAAAGTAAAGTAAACATTGCATGATTTTATTATAATTATTGAAAAACATTTACATATAACGTATTTATGGACGAAATCACCAATTAATGGTTATGAAACATTCGTCATTGGCAGCTTCTGAGTTTCTCTTGCGTCCATAAGTTTGACTTTAACTTAATCTAATGTTATAGAATGTTTTATGGTTTTCGCATTGTTAAAGTGATTGTGAAACTCATAGAAATACACATTACCTCACTACCCAATGGCTGAAATCGGATTGATTGCTGACTTTCAACACACAATGCGTCTCAGTCGAAAGTACTATGGTTTTCTGATACCCTCGCATGGTCTTGAGCAATACGTCTCCGGCTGAGAGTTTGAACGTGGGGCAGGGATAGGCGCGAATATAAGCCATGCTTCTACTCCTTCCCATGCTAATAACGGAGGGGAAGCTTGAGAGACAAGTGACCCCAAGATCGAATTCTACGCTGTCACCTGAAGCCCCTCTCCTTCACAGTGCGGTTGCCACGGCAATCGCAATACATTCTCAGGAATTCTGTTTTGTAATGATTTCCTCCTATATGACAAGAGAAACCGTTCCGTTTCCGCATTGGACAGATTCCGTTTAAAATACCATATAACTTCACTGGTCAGAGATTTTTCCGGTTAAGGCAGGATTCCGGCCTGTACAAGTTCTGGTTTAGAGAGATTTTACTGTATTATGTAATTAATAGATAAAAAACAATGTTAATTTGCTGGTCCGTTCGTACTTAATACGTCGCCGTACCGTTATCCGATTACGATAAAACTTGGTCAACTTATTGGTTGCACTTGTGGGAAGAATAAAGGCATAGTGTGAAGGGAATGTGCATATGCCTGCGCACGTAGACGCGCGTTGATGATGATTTTACTCTGACTTAAGCGCCCCTGATGTTCTCAACGCAACGGCGCACTACAACCCGCAGCACTCTGAATTATTAAGTGTCTGTTCCTGCGATTGTGAAATAACACCCGGGAGAGACAAGAGGCAGAGAGAGAAACAAACAGAAGGACAAAAAGAGGAAAAGAAAGGAGACAGAGACGGAAGGAGAAAGAGAGATGGAGGGAAGGGCATCTGCCAGGTTCCGTTAGTATTATATATTAATAAATCTTGGTCCTAAATATAGTAAATTACTTCCTCTGCCTGGGTTCTTGATACCGAAAAATCGATCGATCGATTGATTGATTAGTGTTTCCGCGTCAACTGCTAAGTTCATAAGTCTGAATCTAAATATCTAGCTAGTGATTTTTTCCATCCATTAACAGTGTTAATCTATGGTTTAACCGTGACAACACCGTGAAATTCGATATGTTGTAAGCAAAATACATTAAATAACTGGAATTATCCCTCAAAATACCTTATAAATTACTTTTACCTTAAAATAAATTCTCCGAGTCTCATCCAGTCATATTTTGACTATCAAGGTGATGCATCTGATCGTTTATATTGCGGTGCAGATAGACATTTGAACCTGATACAGGCCCACATTACTTAATTTTTTAACGGCACATAAACAATGGGTGTCAAAGTATTTGAACACCTTGAAAATCTGATATGTATAAATTTTACATAGAAAAAAGTAATATGAATGACAAATTTTCAGCGAAATTAAATACATTATATGTAGTAAAGTTGCTACAATAAAAAAAACACCGAAAACAAAGTACTGGAAATTGAGAAAGATAGATATAAAAGCAAATATCTCATAGAAAAAATCATTAGTATTGGAACATGCAAACTCTCAAATACTGTAATGGCTTTCCTGGAAGTCACTGCTGCTACAGCCGTCTGTGGATTGACCTTCACCTGGTCAGTCGGGACTCACCTGTCACCTGTGGAATCAGAGAAAAGCAGCAGATGTAGACTGCTTGAGAGGTTCCGGTGGAAGTAAAGCATGTTACAGATGTGGCAAAACCGGACATGGTATCAAGGATTGAACTGGTAAACTGCAGTGTGTTATAAAACAACGAGGAAAAGTAAGACTATAAAAATCTGTTAGGAAGTAATAAATGTACCTCCTTCATGTTGGCGATCAATCAAGCCAAAAAGAGAACGTATGCTCCGATTCCTACAAGTTAATTTGGGTAGCAGTAAACATGCGTCGGAGTTGATGCTGCAGGACGCCGCTGAAAGGGAGGTGGACGTGCGCGTCCTCACTGCACGTGGCATCAGGATGCTTCTGGAAGAGCCGGCATAATAATGCATAACAAGAAGCTGAGTGTCATGAAACACAAGAGAGCGAAAAACGGGTTTGTATGACTGAAAGTGGGCAATATGAGGATTTATAGCTGCTATTTCTCACCGAACGATACGCTAGAAAAAAAATTAGAAAGATATCGATGAACTGGAGGCCGGTTTGAAAACGTCTAAAAGCAAGGTATTAGTGGCAGGCGATTTCAATGGATAGTCGTCCGAATGGGGAGAGATGCGCTCCGATAGAAGAGGAATTTTCATATGTGAATTCATTGAAAGAAATGATCTGATCGTTCTAAATACTGGGGAAGAGTACATCTTTCAACGTGGAAACGCATTGTCTATTTTGGATTTGACAATAAGCTCCATGAAGCTAGCTAAAGGCATTGCTGATTGGTCAGTGTTCGGCGAAGAAACCCTGAGTGATAATCGGTTCATAGGATATTTGGCTCCATTAACGGTGGGTCCGCAACATGTCAAAATGCGACATAAAGAAGGACCCCCTCGGAATCCTAAAAAAATGAATGAAGGCAATGCAAAACGCTCCTTGGAAGAATCCAGGTTGTTTGTTAACATTGGTTGGACGAAAGAGGCGGAAACGCTTGAGAATATGGTTAAGGCAACGGAGGAAATAGTGGTAGCAGTTTGCGACGCATCCATGCCTAAACGTAGATGACCGAGGATAAAACAGCAAATGTATTGGTGGATACCAGAAATAGCTGAACTGCGAACGAACTATATTAAGGCAAGAAGAATAGCGACAAGGGCAAAAACGAATTGCGAAAAGCAAACCTTGGGGAACAATAAAAGAAGAAGAACTTAAAAGAGAAATAAAAAGAAGTAAAGGCAGATGCTGGAAGGTGCTCCTAGAACAGATCGATAACGACCCAAGGGGCATGACTTATGAAATAGTAAATACGAAATTCGGGATGGATTGGAAGATACCTGGTTTGAAAGACCTACAATGGCCTTGGAAAGCTATTAGAGACCTCTTTCCTATTAGAAATCCCTGGACGAGATAAAGACATAGCGACTACTTCACGATTGACGCAGAAGACTACTTCACTATAGACGAACTGAGGAGACCGGCGAAAAGCATGAAAACTGCGAAGGCTCCAAATTTCGATGGAGTTTCCAGTGAAATACTAAAAATGGTGGCACAGGAGTATCCGGAATGCCTCCTGTCAATCTAAAACCACTTACTTCATGGGAAATTCTTCAAGACGTGGAAGAGGCAAAAGCTGATACTCCTCCGAAAGGGCAACAAGCCGGTAGATCAGACATCGTCATACAGCCCACTGTGCCTCCTTGATACCATGGTCAAGCTGCTTGAGGGTTTAATAATTTCTAGGCTTTAGGGACTCATATATTTTTCCCACTGGCAATATGGATTCCGGAGAGGCCGCTTGACGATGGATGTTATCCTGAAAGTAGTCCATAAAGCAGACGCAGCGAGAAGAGGAGTTGGTAAGAAGGGATTAGCGCGCTCGTGGCAAGTGACATTAGAAACGCCTTCAACTCCGCCAGGTAGAAGTACATTATAGAAGTATTGGTTAACAAGACGATATCTCATAAGTATTATTGAAGACTACCTCCATGAAAGGACGATAACGTATGTGGATAGTATCAAGATAGAAGAAAATGTGACGTGCGGTGTCCCTAAAGGTTTCAGACTTGGGCAATTTTTATGGAATGTCCTGTTTGATAACATTCTAAACATTGACCTGCCGAAAAATACGCAGCTCATAGACTATGCTGATGATACGATAAAAATACGCCACAGCGACAACATTAAACTCCTCGAATTCAGAGTGAATGAAACGCTCTTTAAGGTTCAAAGATGGTTAGATAGACGACAGCTACAGATGTCAGTGCAAAAAACCGAAGCTGTCCTAATCACCGAACGGATGGCCTTTCAGTAACCAGACCTCCAATTGGGAGGGGAGAGAATGAACTAGAGGCGCCAGATAAGATATTTAGGAGTCGAAATAGATTATAGACTCAGCTTCGGGCCCCACATACATGTGATGGCACATTTGATGGACAGGAGCTAACATCACAAGAATGCTACGTGATATCGTCATTTTTCAGCTAAAAGCTGATAAGGGGTTACCAAGTGGCTACTATTCTGAAGTTGATTTTGAATTAGTTCAATTACTGTCCGCTAGAAGGTGAATCTTTGGTACAATCTCTAACAAGTTTTACAGAACTACGAAACTTAAAAGTGCAATTTCTGAGAAATCAGAAATTCGCACTTGTGTCACTTTTCTATTGGAGGTGCGACATGTGTAATATGGAGAAGTATCCCCCGCCATGACAGTTAATCAGCCATACTTCGAACAGGGTAGAAGCTCCCGTTTCCATATCATGGCTTCTCATGGTTCACATCCGTGTAATTATATAATAAAATAAATTAACAAAACGCAAAGCACGGAACGTTCTCAAACACAGCTCGACACCTTACTGCACAGTAACAGGAAACACTTGCACCAGTACACATCTCACATTCAAGACCCGGTTTTCAAATAAACATTATACTTATCACACAAAAAGTAAATTGAATGTAATGTTTGTAAAAAAATAATTTTTACAGAAGAGAACAGTAGCACTGCACGTCCTCATTTCAATTATTTATCGTAGCAAACTATATTTTCGTCGAGCGAGGACATTGTAAAAGGAAGCGTCGAAGCCATTTACAAGTTAGCCAACTGCAAGCGAACGAATGAAAGGAGAGCCAAATGGGCTGAAGGTCATAAAAACCACACAACCTTCAGTTGTTGCCAGCTCTAGCTGCCAAATGGTCCACTTACCAAAATCACTATATAATAGGGAGTTTTAGCGCCAGGCGTAAGGAGATATCCTTAAACTCTATTGATCACGTGACTAACGCCTTCATAAGGTGGTAATGAACAACGTTCATAAGAGTTTTAGCAATTGCGACATTGCGTTATGCATTATAACAAAGGAAGCATTTCAAGCGTTGAACAGAGAAATTGCATAATATATCAGAGTGTAGGCTGGTGGTGAGACATTTAAAACACGTTACGAGTCAACAACCAGCAAATACAATTTATGCATGGAGTTTTAGATTTTGGATCTGATTTTCTTGAAAATATAGGAAGTACCTTAAAACAGCGTTCGTTATGAGCATAAGACATAACCTATCCCGAAGATATGATTTTAACATCTTTTTCGCGAATTTCTTTCCTGTCATCTCTCCAACATATCCCGTTAATTTTTGCCAGCGTTGTGGAGTTCGTAAGGAATAATTGTAACTGTCTTACATTAGAGAATTGGTTTATTAGAGTTGAAAAAAACTTTTCCTGTTTTTAGACGGCCATTTTGCCTGCTTCTAAAAGTGAACGTAGAGACTCCCAAAGGTGTGCACTATTTATGAAGGGATAAGGTCGTACCTTAGGCCTAAGGTACGTCACGGTCTGTCACGTGAATGTTAGTGCATATCGCCGCTACCTTACGCGTGGCGCTAAAACTCCCGAATAGAGAAGGCAACTCTTGAACAAGTGAATGTCACACTCCGCATACAACGAGCAGATTGCTAGAATACCCAAATCTACTTTAAGGCAATTGAAAAAATTCAGTTAATCTTAAAAATTCGAAATTCGGGGGGAGGGGTGGGATATAGTTACTCCTACATATGCCAACAAGAATTCAATAACGGTAAAAGTGATAGGAAATGTTCTTTTGTATTTAACATGTATTTTCTGTTTGTTTTTGGGCGTCGGGAATACATTGAAATTGAATTAACACTATTTCTAATGTGAAATATTGCTTACATTTTCCTACATTATATTTTTAACATATTTTTGAACTGATTAATTGTGAAATCTGAGATTCTAACGGCAATTTCTATTATGCAGGAATAAATATTTTGCACTATCAGATGTTGCCAAAAATGCTTCTTGTTACCCTTATAATTCAATTAAGTATACTAAAAGAGAGGGGATATTGATCTGGAGGACAAGAATACTTGCACAGCATGTTTTTCTCCCCCATATTTCACACTAAAAAATAAATGCTAATGAATACTGATGAAATTGGAATAAGCTGTATCATGAAATAATATTAAGAACAAGTGTACTTATTCCAATTTAATGAAAACAGATTAAAAGAAAAATGCCATACTATTTGAAAGTTTGATTTATAATAAGCAAATATACATACATAATTTAAGTGACAAGTTTCTGTTATTTACAAATACATTACACTTGGTGTGACAGTATAGAAGGAACTTTACTCGCAGCATCCAGTGACAGGCAACGACAAGTGCAAGCAGTAACTGGACATTCTGAGTGTTCCCTAAACCAATGGGCCATATGTGCAGCATGACCACCATGTCTGCAAGACTGGCACCAAGTAAACCAGGACGAAAACTCAGCCAGTTTGTTGTTGCATCCTCCTCTGCCACTGCTGTTTGTATTATTATTGTTCTGAAGACCAGATGGAGTTCCCATATTGACGAGGCATATAGCACAACGTGGTAAAGGTTTCCGACATTGAGGACATGAAGACATCTGTTTTGCAAAAATATTATTCATCACCCATTAAATTACATACGAACTTCTTCATACAGAAAATCATATTTTTAACCTGGCAAAGAATCTGATTCCTAATTGATTACAAGTTTGTATAATAAGTTATAAGTGTTGCATCAAATAATGTGTGAATTCTCAGAATAATTATTACAAATTTATAATTGAAAATATAAATATATCTTTATCTACAAGTAGTGGTGCTACAACAAAAATATTTTATCACATTATTTGTGACGGCTGTGAAATAATATAATACTAACTGAACCTGCAAAAGTATTTCCAAACCATGAACATTTACACAGGCTGGGATTTAAACTTTAGCACATACGATCAGTTATTAATAAACCTATCTCTTGCACCTCCAGTGCTGGTTAAGTATGCCGACACAGAATGCATAACAAAAAATTGATAATTTGTAATTTTTGTACGTTTGGAGTATTTAATAATAATCAGCCTTAATTAAACTTTGCTCTATTTGAGCATAAATTTAAAGAAACAAATGAGAGGTTTTTGAGATAATTTTGTTCGCGTATTTTTTTAAATCATGATTTCACTTAACATTACTCAAAAACTACTCATTTTCAAAGAAATAGTCAAGTTCTTTGAAATCTTAATAATGGACAGATTTTAGTGCAACTGACTGAACATTAAACATCTGCACGTTTTCCTGCAGCACTCAACACACTAACCACACTAAATGTAGGAGAAAGAAAAAATACAGAAATAGAATCAATCCTTTGCAGTTGTCTTTGGTAAATTATTTTTTGCAGTTTAGTAAAATGTGCACTACAGGACTTATTTTAATACCAATTTTCAAAATACTCTCATCAAAGTTTTCTCTAGTTTATACAGATTTTGGACTTGCAAAGCTTAAAATATATTAATGAATATTTTACCTTCAGTTTCTGTGAACTTGCTCCCAATCGAACATAACTGCCTCTTCCTTTACTATGGCCTTGCATCTGAGCTGAGATACTCTTTCCACAGAAATTGCAAGAGATAAAGACCTGTTGTGGAGGTTTTTCACTGGCAGTGCACATACTCAGGAGAATATCAAATTGAGCTCTTTGATTCCACAGATGCCATGAATCTAGAAGCATGCAGTAACTAAAAAAAAAACAGCAGTATTATCAAAATATACATTAAAAACATTTTCTCATGAAGGTGAAAGCAAAGCATTATCTTGGAAAACAAACAGGGAAAAAGGCCAATTTTCATTTCATTCAATTATTGACTTGATAGTGAAAGATAGAATTAATGTGTTTATGATTTTTTCTCTTGAGAGGTTTGAGTAATTTCTTTAATTGTGAAAATCTTCTTTCACCAAGCATCCTTAGAGGGCCTGTTTATAATATAAATTATTGATCTTGACCTTTGGTCTATTAGGAAATGATTCTACATATTCTACTGCAGATAAAAATGAGTGGGAAGTTATTGCACGAGGAGGATACAAGAAATAAACAATCAAAGTCAATCGAAAGCTTATTCTTAGATTTTATTGCCATTTTTTTATTTTTTTTGAGGGGTGACATAAGTTCACTATATCTGAATTGTTGTTCACCTATAATTGGAGTCAATTGTATCATTAAAATATATTTAATAAAAATTATTAACATACCTTGTGATCCACATCTGTACAGTTGTACCTTCAATTACTTCAGAGGGAAACATTCTAATTGCTATTACACAGACACTTTGTATATCTCCTGTTGCCTCTAAATAGCTCTGTAGTAACAGAACACTGTCATTGCTATTACCTATAGCAAATAATACTGCCATTTTATTACTCTTCTTACACTCATACACTTTTAAAAAAGATAATAACAGCAGTGAAAAGCTTTTATATCATTACGCTGCATACCTGTCAATAAGATTCCAGCCAAGTCTCCTTCAGCAATTAAGTTCATCATCAACTGATGTACATACTCATTCAATTTCGCATCAGACAAAAACATACAGGCAAATGCCACACGATCTTCCACAGCTACACCGTTTTCATTCTGTAACAAATAAATCATGTACACAACAGTATTACACTTGTTAAACTGTGCAATAAAATGCAAATATCTTACCAAAACATTGTCAAAATTGTCATCATCTGCAGTGAGAAATGCAAACATGGCACGTAGATAAGGATCCACCAACTGAGATCGTGAAGTAAGACACAATTCCCTCCACATGCTTGACTTGTCGTCAGAGAATCCTAAAAAAAACAAAACAAAAACTTCATTGGATAAAATTAAACACAGCTCCTTGTATGTCATTCACAAAAAGACATATCCAAAATAATGGAATTCTTCACACAACAAATGCAATAGAATGAGAAGTGGGTAATGTATCCAACAATAATTCTTTGGTTACAATCCAGAGGTTGGGAGGTGGTTTCTTAAATGTAATTTTTTGCTCTTAAATAAGTTTTAAAAGAAATGAGCCTCTTCAAAGAAACAGTCAATGAATTTTATTTATGATTTCTTTCATGTACCTGAGACAGCCATAGCTACAATGTTCAAATTAGAAGTTATGGAGGCTGTTTTTTCCTGTGCGGCTGCACCACGATTCAGAATTGACACAGCTAATCTCAATTTCAGATTGAAAACGGCAATTGCAGCAGCTCGAGAGAAAGATCCTTCAGACTCCAGTTGGCTCAAGAATGAAGTAAGTGCATTTGGTTCCCTGTCTACCTTCCAGCCACATAGTAATAAGGCCTTATCTCGATCCTCACTCCTGAACAAAGACAACGTATTGTTCAGAATTATTCACAGATGGATGGGGAAAAAAAATATCTAGCCAATATAAACAGCAAAGAACAAAATCAAGCTGAAAGAGTCAGGAAGTTAGTAAAATTATGAGGTAGTGAGGTGATAATATAAACCAATGATAATGATTTATTCATTTTAATTCCATAAAAATTATTTTAAAAGATTTTGCTTAGAAATATATATTGCTGTTGTATTTAATAATCAATTTACTTGTATATTTTTGCCATAGAACCATTTCCATTACACAAGTCAGCCCAAGGAATGGTATTCAATTCTGATTTAAGACTTGCTGCACCATTTTGAAAGTTACCATCCATCCTTAAAACATGCCTAGAATAAAAAAAGGTAAGGAAGACATGTAGTATATGTCAATAATATAATGTTTCCATTACGAATAACATACTGTACACAATAAAAAGATCTTTTTAATTACAAACAGAGATGGTTTTTATAAACATTTCTACAATAAGTTAATTTTCTTTTCTTACAGTCTGAAATAAAGTAGTATTGCTTTATCGAGCAATAGTAATGTTCATGAATATTTTTACTTACCTTACTCCAGGATATTTGCATATAGGGCCTCGTGAACTGTTAGAGTCCTCAGATAGACTCTGGCTCACAGTCAACCACTTCCATACTCTCTTCAGCACTACATCTTCAGAAATATCTCCATTTTCTGAAAACTCGGCCTGAAACAGTTTTAAAAATTTGATTTTATTTGTTGCTGGGGCAAAAATGCTGGCAAGTTTGTTTAGCTTTAAAAATGTTTATCTTCATACACACATTAATAAACATATTTATTAAAATTTGCAATGTGGAGGCAATCTTCATGATGGAGCAAATAATTAAGAGATGAAGTGAGCAAAATCTACCACCATCTATTATTTGTAGATTATGAAAAAGCATACGACAAGGTGGATGGGAAGAAACTATGGGGTATACTAAACGAAGGATTGGACAATCACCTCATAAAAGTAATAAAAAGCCTATAACTAGAAGCAAAGGTTAAAGTATAAAACATGGATGGAAGCATCTCCAAAGCAATATCTACAAACATAGGACTACAATATGGATGCACACTGTCCGCCCAGTTACTCAATACATATATGAAAACCAAATGATTAAAGAAAGGAAAAAACAAACACAAGGGAGAATAATGATGAGACAATATTATATGCTGATGACTAAGTGGTTCTCGCTACAACTGAAGATAAACCTTAAAAAGCAGTACACAAGACTAAATGGAATAGTAAAAGAATACAAAATGAAAATATCAATAAGAAAAACCAAGACAATGGGACTAGCAGGAAAATAGGTATTACTGCAGAGTAAAGACTGTAATAGATAATCAGATATCTGAACAATTAGCAACTTTCAAATATCTAGGCAACAAGATATTACTGAGAGAGGAAGATATTAAGACAAAACTGGCAAAATTTAACAATATCAATGGCTAACTAAACAGACACTTCCGAAACATGAACAAAGAAATAAAAATAAGAATCCACCCAGTAGTGGCAAAATCAACCTTATAATATGACAGTGAAACATGGAAACTCAAACAGAGAATAGAGGCAGCCCAAATCTAAGAGGCAGTACTACAAGAAACACAAAAAGAAAAAATAAGAAACAAAGAAATACAGAAAACACTAAAAACAGACTTAGTCCTCTGACATAGAGAAATATCAGGCAAAATGGCAAAAGCTCTCACATTGTTAATATTTACATTACTGGCGATTTGTATAAATTATTGCATTAGTACCAGAAGTGCTTCCAATAATTTTCAATCAAGTTTCTCAAAAACTAAAAAGGTTTCTGCAAAAATCAACAATGCACACTTTTAGAACTAATAAGGGAACTCTATCTGAATGAGATTTAACATTCACAAAAGTATTTTAAGTCATCCACAAAGAGAAAAAAATTTTAAAACTACGAAAGCTAATACACAAAAGAAGAGAAAGGAATAAACATCTTATCAATGTTTGTTTGTTGGTTGGTTGGTTTGTACTTAATGAGCTGTCATATCATTTGTCCAATTGCGATAAAACTTTGACAATTTATTGCATGCACTCATGCGAAGAATATAGGCATAGTACAATGGGAATGTACATACGCCAAGGCACATAGACGTGTGTTGATGATTTTATGCTGAGATTGAGATTTTGAATGACTTTTGTTACAACAGAAACTTATAAAAGAGCATTTATGAATATGTTGCTTTGGCTTTAGGAGGGAAGAGGGAAGGGGGAGGGGAGTTGAAGCCCGAAGAGCCCATCACCCTAGTTGTGCTACTGCACATAAGAGTAAATAAAAAACTGCAAAAGGGCATTTACATTCCTACACGAATATTTTCATGTAGATGTATACATGTTCCAATTAACAAAACAAGAATAAATATGTCTGCTTACTTTCAAGCCATATCCATTCAATGCTCTTCTTTTTATTTTCACAGATATATCTTCTGGTGCAATATATGAATCCTTGTCAGTAACATATCGTAAAGAACGTCTTCCATAGCTCCAAAGAATAGCTGAATTTGGTGAAGAATTCAATGTAATGCGCTCAAACACTACATAGTCTTTTATTGTTCCTGTAAAAATTCATTTTTACTAATAGTTTGTTATATTTATGTTGTAAACATTATTCCTTTCTTTTTTTTATCTTGAACATTTAAATCAGTGATATTTTGACATTATGTATAACTGGTACCTGTCAAAGATATTGTCAACATGCGATTTTCATTTGAAGGATGCCATGAGAAAGAAGTGATGTTACTAGAAGCACATGGTTGAATACAGCGTTCCAAAACAGAAGGTTCAACTTCATCATTGCTCATTATAGTATGACGAATGTCATGAAGATAAACTCCGCAGCTATCACGGACCAGAGAACCTAGTAGACTGTGTCTTTACAAAAAAGAAACCATGAAATAAGAATTCTGGCAAAGCAATTTCCAATTAAATTATACCTCCAGAAGCTGAAAAGAATTGCAAGATATATTTTCGATTGAATAATAAAACAAAATGAAACTTTACAGTGGTGGTACAGTATGGTACAGACTTTTTTGTATTTTCTTAACCTCTTATCTTCTTAGCCTAAGGTAGTTTCACCGATTTTCCCACCCTATTTCCCAGTTCCTATCTATCAGCACCTAAAAGAAATATTTTCACCTTTTTCAACTTTTCAGTCTCCTAAAAGTAGAACTGAAATACGACTTCAAGAATATTACAGAAGAGTAAAACTTGGCCTACATGCAAATTTTAGGCCTACATGCAAGTCTTATGAAAATTCACAATTTTGAGTTCATTTCCACAGAAAAATTGAATTTTTGAGAAACTTCATATGAAAATCTTTCAAGTGTATATATTCACCAGTCCAATAAGGTGTTAAAAATATGCCCATAATGTAAATATAAACATGAGAGATATTTCAAAAAAAGTAAATTTGTCATTTTCTTTTTATTGAAAGAATACATCAAAATGGTTTTTATGTCATGTTATTCAGTGCATGTAGCCCTATACATATACAAAATTTCAAGAAAAACCTTCGAGCATTTTTTGAGAAATTCTTGTTTTCAATATTAGTCATATTTCACTTAAAATGTGGTAAAAGTGACTAATAAAAAAAATGTGTGCAATATTAATTAAAGAACATAAATGTTATTTGAAGAAATAATTTTTATCTTGTGATGTACAAGGTGGTCCAAAAAATTCCAAACTTTTGCAATATTAAAAAGTTCAAGAGTAACAGTAAAAACCAAGTCTATGCCACCATTATCAGTGTACTTTCGTCTATTCTATATTCTTAAGAGATTTAAAGAAAATATTCGGAGCCACTTTTGAAAAAATTTGGAAATGTCCTAGAGGCTTCAAATGAATTACTCCTAAAAGTTTAAGGATTAGTTTCAAATTCATAGGGCCTAGTGTAAGGCCAGATTGGCCAGGGAACACGTGTTGAAAGAAATCCTACGAAGAGTAGCTAGTTGTCTTCACTGACCCAACACTTTTTTTGGCATTAGGGGACCCCAAAATGTGTATTTTCATCAAAATCTCAAAATTTATTTTCCGAAATGTTCTCTACACAACATATATTACTCTGTATAGACATACGCACATATCAAAGTAAAAAAAATCCCACAATTACAATCGTGAAATGTTTTAGATTCCTCAATTAATTTCATTAGAAGATTTGTTTTCTTTTGGCAATAAGAAACAACTGAAAAATCTCATTTATATATCAAACTTCTTACATGTGCACAAAATGGAACTTCAAATGCTCCTTAGCAAATTATGAAGAGACATAATACAATGAATAAGAGAATTCAGTACCTTGTTGGGCACCACAATACTTTTGTAACTGGTTTTCCCTGAGTTACAGTAAGAACAGGTTTTTCAAAATTGCGTGTATCCCAAATAGATATTTGATTTTCATAATACGATGCCAATTGACAGTCGTTGTGAGGATCAACAGCAAGCCCATATACAGCTTTTGTAGGAGTTGAACATACAGTCCTTGATGTGTCTGAGAATAAAACAATATTAATGTTTACATTAATAAAAAATTAAAAGAAGCAAAATAAATTAAAATACAGCACTTCTAGAAAACACAATTGTATACATTTTTTAAACAACTCTGCTCTTCAGTTCATAAATGTAAATGAGGAATGTGCTTCTGAATTTTCAATTAATATTGTCACAAGTTCATGCTAATTAAACAATGAAGTAACAAGTAATATTAGCTGAAATGTAGTATACAATACAACCTAAGTTGTTTAAATTGCCACTTTGCGCTGTTCCTGTGTTAACTAGACAGAATTCTGGAGGCTTTCTTGAAAAGTGCTTTCTTATAAAAGTGAATTGGTAATTATGCGTTGGATAGACTCAAGGATGTTTATAGTGAACACGAGGGCCGAAGGCCCTAGCTTCGCCGTGACTTGGATCCAGGCGAGTGAAGCAAGAAAACTTGCCTTTGAAAGTAAATTGGCAATACAATGCGGCAGGGACAAAGCAAATAAAGGGCGAACCATGAAAATCTCCTACTCGTAAGTTTTACTCATTTCTATTAGAGCACGTACAGTAATTAGGGCTAACAGTAAATAAGCCCCGCCGCCACGTTTCTCTAAGGGTTTACCGTATACTAAACTTTAACCATAATATTTTCAATAATTATATTCATATTAAAACAAAACATAATTTATTGGAAGAAATACCTCGAAGATCAATCATCCTTAAATGCTTGTTGTTCATCCCAACAATAATACTTCTTGGTTGGAAATTGAACCATGCTAAAGAATTAACAATTTCGGACATCCCCAATTCATAGACTGGTCTTGCTAGTTCAGAAACAGAACTGCTCTGTTGTTGAGAACTACTGGTAAAAGAACTTCCTTTTGTCTCAATCACATGGTGAGAACATTTAAATACATCCCAGACCAGAATTGAATGTTCTGCTCGATATTTGTCAAGGCCAGCAACTATGAGATTAGTATCAAAAGGGTTCCAAGCAATAGCATTACATTGCCTTGCATGTCTAGGTGCTGTAAAATATTACAGAAACAATTAAAACTAACTATCCTCAAAGGTCCTGAAGTAAGTTCAATCGAAAAGCAAACTCAGTTTGTACTTAGTTCTTTTCCTGGAAGGCCACGAGAATCAAAGGTTGTTGGCCCAAATGTGGTTAAAACTACTTTTCCATTAGCCTGGCCAATTGCCAACAAAAGATCTGGTTCTGCCTGAGGATATATATCAACACACTTGACATAATGATGACTTGAATTTGAAGCAAGCAAATTGGCAGCTGTTGTATCAGAAACAGTTATAGCTAGAACAATGAAAGTGTGTATTATTAAATTTACATCTTGATTTTAATGAACTGAACAATGAAAAAAGATACAGAAGGAATGTAATTATATAACAGTGGCATAACTTACATGTTGACAAGGCGTCCTTCTGTGGAATAATTTCATAAAGAAATATTTCAGTTCCCCAAGTAATGAATTTATCAACATGGACAGGAGACCACTGAACTTCTAATTTGACTCCATTCATTTTTATAAACGTAAGAAAATTAGATTTGTACACACTTTCAGATCATGACTTAGAGGTTAGGACAATAACATTCCCCAGAACGAGGGGTTCGCCACCCTCGCAGTCTTGCGTATATTACACTAGATGAGAACGCAGTAGAGCCCTGAATGAATATGTTAATCTATGGTAGAGCCTGCCAGGATCAACTAGATACAGATATTCGAAAGCAATGACAAGCAGCAACTTCCTGAAAATATAGAAAAAATAATTACATTTGAAATAAGTACTACGCATCATCATATTATTGCGACAGGTAACCAACCTTCCTCATTTGCAGAGAACAAATTAGGTGACAAGATTAGAAAAGGTCAGAAATGAACTAGACTCCTCACGAATCGTAGCCGGGTGTATTCTCTCTGCCTGTCATGCTTATATATTGCATACTGAAGACACAAAATTACTCGCACGACAATGTCAGCGGACTGTGTTGGTCTCCATGCAAGAGTATAAATTCTTTCAATGCTAGGCGCAAATTACGCCCAATAATGCTGTGCTGATCACGATCGCGACCCCGAAACCATAATTTACGGGGCGGGTATAATCTGGGTATAATATGGTATGAACTAATACCATGTACTACGCTAATTCCGCGTGGGTGGCTTTAGCCAACACCATCTTTAGCACGACTACAGGAAGGGTGATGTACTATACTGCCACTTTATTCCGTTCTTGATTTTTACTGCCTGGTCTGTAGTTAAATCTCTCAGTTAATAGATTTTTATTTACACTTGCAAATACATATGGGATATATACGTTACGGCTTCGATACATATTTTGGATTTATTACATTAGTGGGGAGGTTTAGGGGCGGCCAGATGGCACAGACCTTATATCCATTACCTGCTCCTTACGGAGCTTTTTTTCCAGTTTCTCCCTTCCGTACTCAGGCAGTCACACATATAACCTTATAACACTTTGAACACTTGCACCATTTGGTCAGAGAAAGGTCCGGGGAAAAGGAGGTATTGAAGGTGATAAATGATGTTTGGGATAAGCCCCACCAAGTCACAATTCTTAAGAAACATCCATGCCAAAGGTGAGATTCGAATTCGCAGACCCTGCAGTTCGTGGCTGTCGCCAAAACAATTGTTCTATTGGTCCTGCCCAATGAAGAAGTAGAATATCAATTCTATGTCAATAGAAGATATTATTGTTATTGTTAATAGTAATAATATTTATTGAGTCACATATACAATTACAATCGTGCGAGTCAATATCACAATGTCTTGGGTGGAGAGAGTGAAGTTACATTACTGTCTAGAACAAAAACCTGATTGAGATGGGGTCATTGACCTAGGAATTATTCCACAATACTTGTTATTCTTCTTCAGTTTTAAGTCTGCTACGAGTAAGGCAGTGATTTGTGTGCATTTACTTTTTTTTCTGATAACTAACACTCCGTTTCAACAAATTTTGCAAGTTTTGAGACTTTCTTTCGTCTTCTCATGAAAACCTGCTTTAATGACATCCGATACATTATTCTGATTTACAAACAATTATTTTCTGTTACCCCACGTTCCTCAACAACCCTTCAAGACCTAAGATTTAAAAAAAAATCCCTTGGCGTCCTTCAATCTCGCCCATCCCCAACCTAGACCATAGGAAATACATGACACTGTACGACTACGACCGGAAACAAAACCATTGCACCCACTACTTCCTCACTATAATAATCCATACTATTATCTCTCGCATTTTCCTTTCCCCTTTTTTTCCCATTCCCCCACCCCCTTTTGTCTTGTACACACAAAAGCCTTAATAAAGAATTTTTCCACACTTAAAATAACCTGCTCCATCACACCCATCCTGCAACCTAATCCTCATCTTTTTTTGGGGGAACGGCGCAACAAGAGCAATATCAAGAAGGACCGCCACAAAAAATAAAATCTCCTGCATGAAGAGCTTCTGAGCGAACAGGCGTGCTCAAAACAACTCCATCAACAAACGATCGGAATATTATACAGAAAACCAATATGATTGTAACAGAATAAAACTGCGGGAGATACTTGAAAATGTTGGGGGCATTTCCCCCCGTCAAAGATGCTCGTGAGCTTCTATTACAAGTGACGAAATTCTGAAAAGCTAGAGAACCCAAAAGATACAAACCCCTCCAACGTACGTAGAAGGGCACAAATATATGATTAACGAACTTCATTCGCCAAAAGTTCTAGTTTTTTAAATCTTCATAATCTAGTGCTAAGCGACCAACGCTAAATTCGGATTTTCCCTCCCCACGTCAAAGGTATTTGAAAGGTCTTTTAAATGCTTGGGGGGGGGGGTGTTAATCTTAAATTGGATCCCCAACCCTATGATTTGCTCAGGCTCAAGGATCTCCCTAACGTTTTGTACCGATTAAGCTCCAGACCACTTAGATAGGTGGTTGCAGTGCATAGCGTAGTGGGTGCGCACGGGTGACCCGTTATAATAATAATAATAATAATAATAATAATAATAATAATAATAATAATAATAATAGGAGGAGGAGGAGTAATAATAATGTACATTTTTTAACAATTTCTCTTCATATTTTTGTCGCACCTACGATTCGAACTGATTGAAATGAGTACGAAATCTTTCATTACTTATTTTGTGACAACTTCTTTAAATGAATGTATAATAATGACATCTTGCTCATTGCAGCGACTAGCAACAGCGTCTGTACTGACTTGTAAGGATACTCCGTATTTTATTTTGTGTTTGTATAGTTTATCTCTAGGGGCGGATGATGTTTCTGGCCTATAACATTGTCAAAAATGATCAATAAAATGTTTTTAAAATGCTTTAAAAATGCCCTAAAAGCAAAGAAAAATGACGTAAAAAATTGATCAAAACTACTTCAGATGAACAATTCAAGCTATTGGATATGTTACTGACGTACTCGAGGCTTCTTCCTTGTTTTCAAGCGAACTCAGCTTGCAAACGTGGTTTGGAATTTGGACTGTTCTTTAAAATAAAATCTCTGTCTTTATCTATCGCGAAATCGGCGCCGATAAACGTCATAGGAACATTCCCAGATGATGTTGCTTCGTCAATGGACCAAAATGAAGCACCCATTGGACTATTTTTAGAGCTTTCGAAAGCTTTTGACGTCATTGACCATAACATCTTGCTATTAAAATTACCTTTTTATGGAATTCGTGGTATCGCCCTAGATTGAATAACCTCCTAACTTAAACATTGATTGCAAAGAGTAGAAATACCGTACTGGCACAAAAGGACATTGTTTACTTATCTTTCCAATTCTTTACCAATTGAATATGGGAACCCGCAAGGCTTGATTTTAGGTCCTAACCTTTTTCTGTTATAAGTAAACGATATGCCCTCGTCAATTAAAAACGGAGGAACGGTTCTGTTTGCCGATGACCCGAATGTTCTTTGCAAAAAAAGAATTTAAAAAATAGTACGATTTTAGAAGTTTCAAATTGGTTTTGTAATAACAAATTAATAGTTAATGAAGGAAAAACAGTTTCAATACATTTTTGCATTTCAAATCAGCAATCCAGCTCCATTGAAAATGAACAATATGCAATTAGCTGATGTTCAGATAATAAACTTTCTCAAAAATTCAGTCCTAAAAAGGAATGTGCATTTAACAAAATTAAACACTAAGTTAAGTTCATTTTGTTACGCATTCAGAATTCTTTCAAATTCTGACACCCTTCATGCAGCTCGTTGTGTGTATTTTGCAAATGTGCATTCCCGCCTGAGATATGACATAATATTCTGGGGAAAGTCATCATGTAGTACTCAGACGTTTAGATTGCAAAAGAAAATTATTCGAATAATGAAAAAATGCCATCCGCGCCATCCTTGCCAACCTCTCTCCTTGCCTATATATTAACGAATCTGTGGGAACATATTTTCATGCAATACTGATATTTATAATTACAACACACGTTGTAGAAATCACGTTCATCAAGTGCCAGTATCAACAGCTCACTATCAGAAATCCACACATAATACATGTATGTTACTTTACAACGCACTGCCAGATAACATTAAACAATTGAAATCTGTTCACAAATTTTAGTTAGAAATAAAATCTTTTTCTGCTGCATAACTGTTTCTATACAATTAGAGACTATACTGACTATCAAAAAGAAAAAAAAAAGATGTTTATTTTAACAAAATAGTGATATATAATGAATTAGTTTACATTTTTATTCTATATTTTTTTAAAGACTTAATATTTGTAACAAACAATGTTCAGCTTCCGGGTCAATGACCCCCATCTCGAACAAGCCAAAAATCTCTCTTTAATTTTGTAGTTTTGAAATGTTAACATTTTGCAAATTTCGAAAAATTAGAAAGATAGACAAAAATGGGACTAGAACTTCATTTTTACCGTCCCATAATACATATGAGGGGTTTTTGAGAAAAATAATTGTTACGTCTTTTTAATTTGTCTATATTTTGCGCAAAATGGCACGAAAACTACTCATATTTTCGGAAAATTGAACACGATCTTATTTCAAGATGCCTTTAAGAAACAGATTCCTTTAAGGAAATTAGTGGTGCTATATGAATGGCACAGACTTTCTCATACTAGTTAGTTTTCTAAATTCTTTGGTCTGGGCCAGCTTTAAAATCTTGACCCATCCTCTTGCCAGCTGCCATCTATCGCTGCCTAAAGCACATTCTTTTCAATTTTTTCTCCGTTTTTCGGTTTTCTAATGGTAGAACCGATATATTACTTTAAGAATATTAAAGAAGAGTAAAATATCGTCATATAAGAAAAATTATTGTTGAAAACTTTGGAGCTGTTTTTAAGACAATGGCGTTTAAGCGTTACTGTAAATGCGAAATTTGAAACTCATTTGGGCGGAAATTTGTTAATTTTATTGTATTTATGAGTACATGTGTTTTCAATAATGTATAAAGTTTCTCAAAAACTCAAAATTTCCCTGTGAAAATGAACTCAAAATAAGGCGTTTTCAGAAAACTTAAAACGTATTTTTTTTTTCAAAAACGGCTCCAAATTTTTTCTTAAAACTTTTCGAACGAATAGTAGTAATTGCACCGTTAAAAACGCGAAAATTATTTTTGGGGTATTCTTTTGATTTAAAAAAATACACAAATGTATTTTTTTAAATATCTCTCGCGCCGTTAATGTGCACATTTCCAGCAAATTGTAAATCATATTACATTTGTGAGTGAAAGTGCTTCAAATGACATAGAATAAAGTTTAAAAAACTCTGGAGTTTTTTGTGGAAAACAGTTTCAAATTTCGCATTTACAGTAACGCTTAAATGCCATTTTCTTCAAAAAGGCTCCAAAGTTTTTAAGAAACATCGGGGGTCCTTTTCGAAATATTGAGGGGGAACCTCAGGCCCCTGGTTATATACTCCCGGCTCTGGTCTCCCGTGCCTACGAGCTATAGGAACTTGAAACAGTGTATTTTTTGTTATGATGCAATTTTTGTTTAATAACAACATATTGATTAGAAAGGGAATCCAAATGGGGAAGCAATATATTCAATATTGAGTTGAATTTATATATAAGGGTTCTTAAGTTTTTGCGGCGGGCGGCTGGAAACGAGACAGGTCTCGCAAAGTGGATTGCATTATTAACTTACCCGTCAGACACTAGTTTGACATATGTCTTGTTATCAAAACATGTGTCAAGATACCGTGATATCAATGTTCTATAAACGAAAATGCGCTGGAAAATAATAAATGCGTAAATATTAACCGTTAAAATCATAACATCGGGTTTCTGAATCGATAACTTTATCATATTTAAAATAAAGAAATATAGCAATTATTTCCTTTTATAAACTGTACAGATGCGGTTTTTAACAAAGTAACTAACTACTGCTACTAACATGTAACAGTATCTGCTTTATTGTGCACTTGGTTGTACCCCAGTTGTAATGGTACTTGAAGGTGATGGGCCCGATTCAGCTAGACTATTAGAGCTTTCTTGAACAAGGAGGCAAGACGAACAACTATATTCTAATATTCTTTGCGTCAACTCGCACTGGTAAAAGTGAGAAACAACCTTTTTATTTCTCATATTTGCAGGACGTATTTATTTCCATGTGACAACTAGCGTTTAAGAAAACTGCAAACGTCAGATGCGAGAACGTCAACGACTTCCATAGTTGTGTGAGAACCAGAAGACAACGCCTCTATTTATCTCAATTATTTCTTGTATTATTGGCGTTTACCTGTAAGTAATAAAAACATTGAAGAAACGATAAAGGAAAAGTAAAGATGTTTGCATGTATAGCAGCTTTAGCTTTATGTGCCTAATTTCTTTTGTTTTATTAACGTGACATTTGACTCATTCTCGTTGTAATGGGAGTGTGTCATGTCTTTTACCGGGTTTGATTAAAACGAAGGATTTTCAATTTCTGCCGAAACGTTAATTAAAACAATTCTTAGCCGTTCTGAATTTTATTAAACTGTACACTTCGAGAGGTTACGTCTTTAATAATTATTGTTGAAATAACGTAATAGTACTAGTCCTTGTAGCGATAGTAGTAACAGTAAGTCCTCGAATTGTTTTGCATGTGTCTTGATTTTAAGGCCATTACAAAGTATTAGAGAGATCGGAAATATGGCCAAGAAACTTAATCAGCAACCTGCACTTCACAAAGTGATAATGGTTGGAAGCGGAGGTGTTGGAAAATCAGCACTGACATTACAATTCATGTACGATGAGGTGTGTAAAGAATAGTTGTTTTGAATTGAATCAAAAATGCTTAGAAACATTGTGTAGCAGCTAACAAAACTGTATATTGAATGCATTGTATTTTAGTTTGTGGAAGATTATGAACCCACCAAAGCTGATTCCTACCGAAAGAAAGTAGTGTTGGATGGTGAAGAAGTACAAATTGACATACTAGACACTGCTGGTCAGGAAGATTATGCAGCCATCCGGTTTGTTATTGCTGTATTTTCAAACAATAAGCTACCAAAATTACTTTTTTTGTAATCAAACATTTTCTTTTCATTTATCTTTTCAGAGACAATTATTTTCGAAGCGGTGAAGGATTTTTGTGTGTCTTTTCAATAACTGAAGATGATAGCTTTCAGGCAACACAAGAATTCAGGTAAATTTTTAGAAATAATGTAATTATTGAACTTTGGATGATTTTATTGTAAAGTGGAATTATAATTAAGGCTTTGACCTATTTTGTATAAATAATCTGATTTCATACAAATATTTGTTTCTCTAACAAAGGTCTTAAAAAAAGTACATCTTAGAGACCAGATAAATGTTTATTTTGTGGATACTAAGTGTTTTACTAAATATATTCCATAGAAGACGGTCACCATTTGTCATTGGAAGTTTTTTTTTCCTCTTTAAGTAGTTTCATTTGGTGTTTTCGATAAGGAGAATAAATAAAGTTTAAAACATCATTTTTATTGTATGAAATTTTTAAAAAGTCATGAGAAAATATCTTGTATGTAACTAATTTTAAAATTGAAAATTGGTGAAACTTGTTATTGTTGTTGTTATTATTATTATTAATATTATTATTACTTTTTAGAGAACAGATCCTGCGGGTGAAAAATGATGAAAATATTCCGTTTTTGTTGGTTGGAAACAAAAGTGATTTGGATGAGAAACGCAAAGTTACTCTTGCTGAGGCAAATAGTAGAGCACAACAGTGGAATGTTCCTTATGTGGAAACTTCTGCAAAAACTCGAGAGAATGTTGACAAGGTGAGTAATGCAAATGATTTTGTTCAATTTACTAGCTGTGTGTTAGAGCTTTGCTTCTCAGAATGCACTGCTTTAATTCTAGTGGTGTCATCCTAAATGCTTTGTGTGTTATAGCACAGCTTTGTGTAGAAGGAAGTGTGTGAATATCATGGGAACAATGTACTTCTTAGAGCTTCTCTTGTGCAATGAAGTTTGTGTTAGAAATTGTTTTTAAACTATTGTTTCTATGTTGCTTTTAATACTTTTGTCTTTAACTCTATTATTTTTAAAGGAAACTGCCTTTCTTTCAGATGTGAAACAAGCATATTTTTAAAATGTCAAAGTTAACAAAATATATATTTACAATTGAATTCAATTGATGTAATTTTTATGTGTGAGGAAATTTGTGAAATCATCTAAGGAAAAATTTAAATTTCAAACTACATATCCACAAGACTGGTAGTTAAGGAACAATAATATTAAAATCAATATTTGTCTGTCTCTCGTAACTTAATTTGTTTTTAAAACTAATAGTTGAGTATATAATATTCTTTGATCTACTTTTTCAATCATGATAATTTTTAGCCCCCTGACATTTATAAATGTTTTTGTGAATTAGAATTTCTCATAATTGAAAGTTCAAGAGAGAAGTATGCCATGTATTTTGAATGTAGAATTTTACTGTGTTGAAAAGCAACAAATGTTGGATATACACATGGCTCTCGTTCTTAGAATACAAGTGCAGTTCCAACATTTACAGGTGTTTTACGACCTGATGAGGGAGATTCGATCTCGCAAGATGGAGGATAACAAAACGAACAACGGCCGGGGAAGGGACAAGAGCAAGAGGAAGAAACTGAAGTGTGTCATTCTCTAGGTCGGGTCTTATTTTTGTGCATACCTGCTTTTCTTAAGCAGGGTTCCTAGATCCCTCTTCCAATTAAAATTAGTGTCATTAAACTTTTGCCGTTCTTTTGAGCAGTGGTGCTCTGCCGTGTTCTTAGGATATGGTGTTTGTATTTTTAAGCCCTTTGCTTATATATGAGGAGTTTTTTTGACCTTACTGCCAGAGACTATTCAATAGAAGGGAGGTGACATAAAAAACATCATAATGTTTATATTTTTTTAATAAGACTAATTGGAATTTGGGTTTTGTTACAAAGCTGCTGAATTGCCTACTATATTTTTATTTCCATAATTTCTTCTCGTAATTATGAAATCATGGGAAGTGTAGATGGTGTGTTTCAGACTTGAAAGAAATGTATAATCTTAAGAGAATATCAACTTCAGAAATAATTATGGTTTCTAGCATGAAACACTAATTGCCAATTGATATCAGGGATATATTTATAAGCTTCTAGGGGCACCACTGCTAAAGTAACTCAAACCTCGTGTGAAGTACTCACTGTTTTGCACTGAGAGCTTCACACTATGCTTGAAAAGAACTTTGACTGTTTTGGGTCATGGAACCCTGCTGCTTTGTATGGTGTGATGAACAATCTGCATGGAATAACCAGTAAAATGTGTTTGAGGTCAATTTGCAGGACTGCACTCCTTAAAATAGTAACAGTATGTTGTGCAGGATGTACATTTATGTTGTGTCTACAGGGAATGGTTTCTATGTGTGACCAAGTTACCTGTTTTAGTTTTTGTTGCAATTGTTGCTTTGCATATTAACTACTAATGTGTCATTTAAACATTTTTTGGGCTTGCTTTTTCCTTTCAGTTACTAACTTTTTCTGAGAAAATTGGTTTTTGGTGCTGCGTGCTGCTTCTGCATTTTAATTTCAACCAATTGACTTGATTTGAATTGGCTATGATGTTATTATGGGTACAAAACTTCGATATTATTGTGAGAATATTCCTCTAAGAAATTTCAGTATTAGTGAACATTACTGTTTCATACATTTTATAATTTTTATTCTAAAATATTTGTAGGATTTATATTATTGCCATTTATACAATGCTTGTTTTTAAGCACATTGTAAAAGAAAGTAAATGCTCTTGCAACTGTTGAGTATGGGTCTCTGTGAAATATTGAATTATTTGTGGCACCAAAAATTTCCATTCCATTTGCATCTGATTGAGCTTTTCAAGTAAGCTTTATAATAAGATAATGTCACGCAAGATAAGTGGGGTATTAAGAGTATTGCAAAGATACACATTACAAATGATTTTGAATCATAGTTCGTGAATACTTCATTTTAACAAATTTAAAAAATTCTGTTTTTGATATTGCATTTCCAATTTTTGTTTTCTCTCTCTTGTTTTAACGCATAAATTAATTTTTCCTTTTACAGAATAATTTTGTTGCATGTTCATGACAAATTTTCTTTTTTTTACATATTTATTGTATAACTAATTTTCCTTCAATATGTTTAAATTAAATTTATAATATATTCCAAATAATCATTAGGGAGGGTCTACACAGGATAATGGAGATAAAGATGTCATAATTTCCTGGTGTCTGTACAGTTCTGCATGCCTTCGATATGTTACTCTCATTGTGTATTGAAATATGGATTGATATTTGCCATAATTCTTTTCACTGTGAGTGAAATTAAAAATGTCATAATATGTTATTTATTTTGACCATATTATTGGCAGAAATTTGTGTAAAAAAAAAAAAAATGTTATAAAATTTTGACTCTTGCCTTAAATTCATTTTGAAATGTAGTGGAATTGAAACATTAGTATTATTATATTTGCTCAGAAGGATTGCTTCAAGCAATTATCAGTGCACAAAGATGTAATTCTAATTACTTAATCTAAGAATGAAATCTCATTTATTGTGCTTCCCATTGATGGGTTGAATCAAAAATTGATACAAAGAGAGATAGTATTGTCATATTTTTTAATTCATGAAAAAGATGTATAGATTAGTGCAAAATGAATTTTTTATACTTATCAATTTTTCACAGTGAATGTAATTGTAAAATGATGTTAGCCACATCATGTTAAGTTGCAAGAGATGCAATACATATTCTGTTTATTTGCTCGTGTGAAAGATTTTACCTTGAAAATTTCCTCCTAAACACAAAGAAAGGTGTCATTATTAACCCTGATATGCCAATTGTTCTTTTAGTTTGACAATATTTAGCACTTTGAGTTTCACTCCTAGTTAATTAATCAGTCGTCTTTGAGGTAGTGTTCTAATTGACTTCTTTTTCAGAATTAGATGAACTAATAATTTGAATACAAGACAAGCTAAGATAGTAAGGAGGGGAAAAATCATTGTTTAGTTTTGCTTTTGAATTTCTCACATCATTTTCACTGTATTGTAGTTTTCAAAGCTTATCTCTTTTCAATCCAAAATTGTTTTAATAACTTAAGTCAAATAGTCAGTTAAAGATGTGAAAATCATGTCTTGTGACTAAAATAAACATCAATGATTGGAATGTTATTGAGATTAATTAGTAAGAATTCTTTTAAAGCATTGAAAATAAAGGTATAGCAACATTTGTTACACAGTTCTCACTTTTATGTAATTTGAGAACATTCTTCAATTGAATGACATGAATTATTTTTTGTGGCTGAAAGCAATGACAAGAAAATAGACAATCTGTTTGATATATAGATGTGCTCATAATGTTCTACAAATGGTACACATCATTCAGGGGAATGAGGATGTTACATCTAGAAACGAATCATGATTGGCAACAACTGCAGAAGCTGAAGTACAGTGGAGTCTAAATAATTTTACTTTGGATAATTCGAAAAAAAAAACTGTTCTTGAAATCATTATTTAGATCAAGGTTAAAAGTAAATAATTCAAATTTACGGAAATAATTATGCGTGAATAATTCAAAAGATTTTATTGCACTAAGAATTCAAAGAGAAAATTCTTTGTTTTTTCTTGAAATGTTCCAAATTGTTACTGAACAAATTATTACAAGAATGCGAAGCTTGCTTGATGGGGAGGGGTGGTGGTAGTGATAATGTTTCAAATGATATTGTGAACATAAATTTTAAGGATATTTGTAATCCTAATTTAAAGAACAGAGTGGATTGCATTTAAGTTCAAGTAAAACTTGATGTACTTTAAGAAGTGGTTCCAGGAATTTATCACTAATAGAACTATCTGTTTCCTTGCGATAATTTATTAATTAAGCAACTGTTTTCTACTACTACGGAACAAGAAATCACTATTACGAATATCAATATAGTATAACTCTTATAACTTATTCTTCTGTCCTGCCTTCCCCCGCACCTGCGCCATCACATCCACCCACTCGCACTCCTGATCTTGCTCTACCTTACGAAGTTCATACCTTGCCTTATTGTCGGTGCTCACCTGGCCCCCCACACCATACAGCCGTGTTTGCCTACAAATTATTGTTGCTGATAATTGTTGCTGTGGGTAGCAGTAAACATGCATTGTTAACGTATTCATGGCAAACTAGTCAGTAATAATTGTGACATATAATTACTCAAACATAACTGCATTATTTAGATGAATCAAATGTTATTTAGAAGAAAATTTTATGGGCTTTAAAAAATGTTTAATTACTTTAAGTGGTATTTATTAGTGAAATTTGCTCAGCCACATCGAAATCAGTTCATCTATTCCTGAACTTTCCCTGGACAAACAGACAGACAGCCAAAAATTGTAAAAATAATATAATTAGGATGAATAACAACTTCAGAACTAAATTACCTACTTTTCTCATTCATAATAGGATGAAATTGTGCTTTATGAATTTGTCCGCGTGTCAATTCTCCTTTTAGAAGGATACCTATTGATTGCTAAATAACTTATATCCAAATCATTTTCAAACCTCATATTTATTAAGCATTACTGAAGTGTAAAAGTAACTCAAAATTAAAAGAAATATTTTAGGTGTATCTGGGTTAATGTGACATTGTTAGTTTTTGATAATTTCTACCATGTTTATTATGCATGTGCAGGAATACTTTCTTTTACTACAATAATACAGCATTTCTGCAACTTATTTCAGTACATGCAGTACATATTTCAGTACATATGTACGTGTATTCATACTGACTATTTGTGTGTAAATTAAGTTAAATAAATTGGAGTTTCTTAGTTTCAGTTGTCTTTAATGGTTGCTAAAAAACAACAAATGGATCTATTTTTAACTTATGGTACATTTATAATTCCAAAAGCCAACATAAATATTAAACAGAAGAGATAGTTAAAATGTCTGATGTTATTATTTTCACAGGTCTTCTATGATTTGATGCGAAAAATCACAGCTCTGAAAGCAACGGAAAAAAATGTGAATGAGCGGAATGATGATAATGCAGCTGGGTCATGTTGTGTGATTTTGTGAATTAGCGGAATACATGCATGCAGTTATTTCACATAGCATCAGACTGCTGTAAGGAACAAACCTGGTGCTGAGAGAATGATGTGTGTGTGCAAGTGACATGGAAGTTGGGCCTTATAGTAATGTTGCTTGTGTGTCTCAGTGGTTTATTAATACAAGTGGTAAAAAGCAATTTCTGAACCCCAGTTAAGGCAAAAACAGCTTTATATACATGTATTTAAATATGAGGACTTTGTAAGTTTCTATTATGCTCTGTAAGTAGATATGTACACTAATATTCTGTATATTTTCCTTTTCATTCAGTATAGAAATTAAGATACTTATGGCTGATAATTCATATCTTGAGTCTTTGTTATTTTTTCCTGATAGGCTTGAGATATCTCTGGGCGTTTCATAAATAAGCATGTATAAGCAACTGAGTGTTTTGTTTGATGAAATTGTAGCATTATACTTATAATAATATGATGATTAAATAACAACTCAGTATTCTGTGGAGAAAGAATCATGAAGGCCAGTGCAATACACAGAACTGAAGAAATATTTATGTGCAGTTAAGTTGGAGTGATTCAAGGCCAAATTTCTGCTGTAATGATTGTGAAGTGCCACTATTGAAAATTGGATAGCAGTGCTCATGGATGTTATCATGTTGAAACTTTTGTTTATATCAAGAAAAACTTACAAATTGTTACAGTGTCTATTCAGACCTGCTGCCATGTGCCTTATTATTTTACCCTATTATTACATGATATTTTGTTTTCCTTCTCTATTGAATTATGCAAATTGTAGTTAAATTCTTAGTGGGCCACATCCCAACTAATTTCTGTGGTTATTTCCACAAAAATGTTTAGAACTTTTGTAAACAAATACCTCATAGATGTATTATGTTGAATGTGTTGGGTAAGTTAACCCTTTTCATACTTCACTTGCTAATTATTAGTATTTTTCATAGTTGCTAAATATCCTTGTATCTTCCAACTGCAGCTGCACATTATACTGGTGTACTGCAATCTCAGTAGTGCTTATTTGTAGTTTTCATTCAATGTGTGTATAAGTTACTGGAGGTCTCTTCCTGTTATTGTTTAAATGTACAGTAAACATTATTGTTTTCTAGTTTTGTTTCTTGTACCCAGGCATTGATACTGTAATACTTTTTTAATGTTCTTGGATTGCACATGAGAGTCAAAATACTCCATCCAGTCCAAGTGGTGATCTTTACTTTTACAAATGAACAAAACATTATTATTTATTGTACATGTAAATCAAATGATTCAGTATAAAATTATTTTAACTGGAGGCAAAATAGATAAGAATGTGGATATAAACTGAAAAATATAATAAAGAACTTGTAAACCACATCAAGAAATTTTTAGTTGCTGCTATATTATGGAACATGCTGAATTATTTGAACTGCTGCATTGAGCACGCAATCATATTTCCATGTTCTTGTAAATCTATTCTATTTACAAGTACTTTTTTTTTTTACTTGGTAAATTCAAATTTGTTGCAAGGTATGTTAACAATAAATATTATTTTAATCAATATTAAAATTCGTGTTGAAATATAAATAAAATTGTTAGGGCAGTTGTGTCCATTTCTGATAGAACAAGACTTCTTCCGTATTAATAACCATTTATTATAGTTGAGTGAACATATCATTATTTTGGTATATTAAATATACCTCACATTCCACTTTTCTGCCTTTTGATTTGTCTTTATAAGAGTAAAATTAGTTCTTGTGGTCATGAATTAGCACTTTGTTCATTGGTATGCATTTCTATATGGCTGAGTCTCACTTTTTATGTATTGTAAAAACCTGTCAAATGGAAAAGAAAGTATCATAATTTTAATTGAAAGAGTTGTTCTGTTCTACCATATATCCCTGAAGCTCTGCAGTATTCTTTATTGTGGTCTCAGTTATAAATGAACTGAGAAAAAAACGAGAGGGTTAGTGAAATAATTCACTAAATTGCTGTTAAGTGTGACTTATTTGTCTAAAAAAAAGAAAAGGCAGTAAGTGTGACATTCATTTATAAAGTCGATACTCAAAATTTATAGTCGCACGAAATATCTTTTTTCCCCAGTCCTTATTATTCCACATATTTTTGTGTACATTCGTGGTCCTCCTAACGCTTCTGTTTATGGATCAAAATATTTAATAGAATCGTCTAAAAGAAATTTAAGTTTAAAATTTTGTACTTTTTTAATTAGTGTTAAGAATGTTCTACAACTTATAAAATGAATTTATCTGAGCTTTTCTTTTTTTTTCTTTTTTATCATTAATTTCCTCACAAACTGCAGTACAAGATGTCTGCCAGTATTTTCTGTTTTGCAGAAAGACAGACATTATTACTACTTATTTTTAATTTTCTACAAGTACAGTAAGTATTTAATTAAAATGCAAATTCATATTCAAGATGTAACATCAATAATATTCGATATCTGGTTCATGCTGTCAAAGGAAGCTGTTATAAACCTTTAAAGAAATCATGTGCTCTGCTTTCGAATGTGGCATACAGCAATGTATTTCGTGTAGAGCAGGGATTTGCAAACTATGATATGTGTTCTTTGCGATTTGCTTCGCGTATGCAACTTGCAAACTGTGATATGTGAATAACTTTGTAGGGAGGGCAACATAATAATCAAAACCTATTATTAAGGAAACATAGGAGTACATTAATCAGGCTTTTCTAAGGTGTAGAATCTTCAAATAATTTGAGAACCTCTAAGATAGAACATTTTACTGAACATGCGTTACTTGCAGATGTTAAGTTGAAGTTCTTGCTTTAATTATCATTCAAAACCGTAAAATGCCAGGTTTCTATAGAAAAACATTGCTCCTCGACTGAAAAAATCAGAATTGTTAAAAAGGTCTTTTGCCTGTCCGTACTCCGTTCCTGCACATTGCACAAAGTTTTTATAAAGACAATGTGCTATTGATTAAATTCAATTTAAGGCATTATGAATTTAAAATAAATATTTTAATTTTGGAGGTTACCTTTTACAGCATTTTCCCTCCATAAATATATATGTAGGATTTGTTTTTGATTAAATAATTCCTTTGAATGTAGGAGCTGCCAAGATTTAAAAAAATATTATTCTTTGGCAGTGTTTCTAAGACTATAAAATTTCTTGTACAATATTCACTGCATACATCTTCGATGATATACAGTGAAGAGTTATTTTTCTTAATGTGTCTTGGATAGACATAGAGGAATCTAAGAATCAGAAATGGTTTAGATGTTTTGCATTGACTTACTAAAACAAAAATGTGTGCTGTAGTATCTAAATAATATATGGATTTCTCAAATTATTAGAGCTACTAGAGTGATACATCACACACTATGTTAAACTGTCTTAGTGTAAACGAGGGAAACATTTTTGTATTTGGTTTAAGATAATGGGTCTTTTTTATTGTTTAATCCTTAACAAAATGTTGAGTAATGTGGTAGAATAAACACAAACACTTTCATTAATTCTTTATTTGAAGAATCAAAAAATTAGGTTTTTGCACACAACAAATCACTTGGATCACTTTGGCACAAACAAGTACTTAAATTACATAGGAACCCTGAAGATCTAATGAGGTAATGAAACTTAATAGTCTCCAAATTCAAAGGATAGCATGTCTTTAGTGTCCTGGGTCTGATAGCCCCTTCCTCGTCTGGGTACATACGGAATTAATATGTAATACAGATGAACTGGCAGAAAAAATTTAAGAATTCTTTTTATGTCTTGCATCTTTTTGAATGGTATTAGCATTGCTGCCTTGTCCTGCACCGGTAATTGCAGAGGCTTAGCAGAACGCCTGCAAATCTGTTTCATTAGGTTTGAGGTCTATCACTTTATATGTTTCTGAATAGTTGTCATTGAAATGTATGAGGCTAAGTCCTTGAAGAATTTTATTTTTCACATTTGTAATATCTGTGCAGCCTCATCGAAAACAGTTTTATGGTCTTTGTAGTGACCTGATAGGCTTTTAAAATCCAGAAACTTATCAGTCATGTCTCGAACTATAAAAGGTTTACGCTTCTGACAGCCATGCATGAGGTTCATGCCTGAAGTGTGAAGATGTCTATTCTCTTCTTTTGCTCTCGACTTATAAATGAAAAATCCATGTCATTTGGTGTGTATGTGTGGCCATTCACAAGGAATGCCCCGACTGGGAATCGAACCCGCAAACTAACCCATAGGGATAGTTTCCATAATTTAATATTTACAAAATAAGTAGAAACTTTGTGTTATCGTGTGTGTGTTATGCAAATGGAAAAAAGAGTAACACTATTTAGATATGAGAATTTATAATTTAGCACCAAGAAAAGAAAACTGCTCCGTGATCAAAAGCTCTTTGCAACCTACAAAACCGTAAATTTAAAAGACAATTTTGTGTTAATTATTGCAACAGAATATTGTCAGTAAGTTGTTGTAAATTTAGTAAAGTGTGTGCTGTTTACTAAGGAAAGAATGGTTTGATTTATGGACAACTTCTAGTTTACATTAATGCCTGAAGTTTTATTGCACACTTCTTGGTGTGGTAATCAAAAAAACATTCAAGGATCATTGGAGACTTTTGAGAATTTCTAACAACAAAATATTTAGCATATATTGCTATTATTTTTATAGAAGACACAAAACTTGATGTGAAAGTTTTTTTGGCAGAAGATGGGAGAAAAATTCCTCCATTGCATTTTCTCCAACAACTTCTCCTGGTGACCCAGTGCCCAATCTTACCCTATGACACTTGTCTTGGAGCATGATAGTTTTGTTAGCTGATCAACAAGTTAAAAAAAATTAGAATAAAATATGATTGATGAAACCACTAAGTCTTCTGCGAGCACAAAGATCAGCTCAGAAGCCTCCTGTGTGTTCATGACGACGATGAAATATTTAAAAAAATTCATAAATTTACAGGACTAGGAGGAGTGTCGCTATTAAAGCACCATTAGTTTCTAAAAGACGATGAGATGCAGAAGAGTCGTGCCTAACATTATGAGCAAAGCAGGTCAAAGAAATGGATGCTTCAAGAATGACAGACTATAGTCAGGCTATAGGATGTTTCAAGAATTTTTTCAGGTGTTTATATTTGATTTTGACACTTACAATCAACGAAAATGAAGGGTAAAAAAGAAAAAAATACTTTTTTTTCTTCATTTTTTAAAATTATCTGTTTTGGCACATCATAAAATGGGCTAAATTCAAATTTAGGAAACTACAGGGTATTTCCAGAGCTACAAAGTTTCAACTTTTTATTTTGCACCCAATAGCTCAATATAAACAGTAATATAATAGTTATTTTGGTTTTCTTTTTAGGTTTTGTTTTATTCATTTTTTCTATTTTGTATTAGGAAAGATAAATAATAATAAAAATTGTAAGAATAATATTATAACCTATTGTATTTTGTATATTGAACAAATTAAGATTTTAACTAAAACTAAGACGAGTTTAAAAACAAAATAGAACAATGCTATAAATAATTTTAAACATTATTTGTTGTTTATCAATTTTCTGAATGTAAGATTCCGAATCAGAAGTTTTCCGAAAGTAAAGTTTCCTATTTTCATTTTTCTGAAATTGAAATTTCAAATATACTTTTCCAAATAATAAAAATAATTAATTTTCTGAACATTAAATTCACAGAAATTTTATTGAAAATAATTTTAATCTTAAACATGTAGTCTGGTTGATTACATCTTCTCTCTTTAAGGCTTGTTTCAAGTATTCTCTTTCTGGCAAGAAAAGGAGGACATCAGAAGGAACAAGCTGCAACTCAGTTCTCAATACCTGAGCTGGTTGAAGTATGCTAGTGAAACAAGCCACTTGGTTACAATGTGCAGATTTACCATCTACCTCTACAGTGCAATATTTGATACTGGTGTCATCTGATTTAACGTTACTAGATGTACAAAGTCTGCCATCCACATCTATGTTAGAAGTGCTGAGTGATTCTCAGTAATCAGAGTAACAAAAGTATTCTGGTTAAAGTACATAAACTCATATTATTTTTAATTAAAATCTTACTTTGTTCAATATTCCAATTACAATGGGTTGTAATATTATTCTTACAATTTTGTTTTTCATAGTTCATGTTTAATAATAAAAATTAAATTAAAAATAGAAAAACTATGAAAACTAATAAAAACAAAACCTAAAAATAAAATAATAATAATAAACTATTAAATTACGGTTTTATCCATATTGAGTTGTTGGGTACAAATTATAAGATAAAAGATTGAAATTTCGAGAAACTAGAGAATTTACAGGGCTACAATTTGCATTTAGCCCTTTTTTTAATGATCTGTCAGAACATAAGATATTAGTAATCGCAAGGAAAAAAGCAGTTTTTTACTTTCTTTTCATCAGGGTCAAAATTGGATATAAAACACCTGATAAAATTCTTGAAACCTCGCTATCATCTATAGAAAATTGCAAGAATGTTTTAAGTCAATATTCATAGCCTTAATGTGGTTAAAAAAATTGAACAGGTATAAGAAGTTAAAACACTTTTTTTTTTTCATTTGTGCCAAGTACTCTGAGTAAATTGATTAAAATCCAGCAAAAAGATTTTTGTGTGAACGCTTAAAATATGGTTTTCATTATTTAAAAAAATATTCTGCTATCCCCTTTGTATTAACATATGCTGTCACCTGTTGTGGATGATGCAACCTCTCTTCTGAAAGGTAGGCTTTTATAAGGAAGGTTGGTATATGGATAAATCGAGTTTGGATTTCTTGTGATTTTTGAAACTACTAGGGAGTAATAGCTAATCGGGCCCACTGACGTCGGTTGGGATGGTGCAGTAATTTTGCCAGGCCTGCAACTAGTTTAACATTTGTTTGAGGTACTGTAGTTCGTTTATCTCTCATAATCTCATAGGACACTGGTGTAATGTAGTTCAAAGAGGAAATTTTGTTGCTGCACACGAAAGCTTCCGCGGCTCGAATCCATAAATTCTGGGCTATCCTGGAGACTCCGCGTTGTTGGCTGACAGGCTGACGTTTCGCCTGACATGTCGCAGGCTTCCTCAGGGCAGTGACACTGCAGCTTTTTTTTCGGTTTCCCCCCTCCAGTTGCCCTGCAGAGTCGGGAGTTTATTTTCGTATCGGGTACATAATTTAGTAGCAGCCGTTTAGGCTTTTGCAGCTGGAAATAGGGCCTATATTGTACATAGCACTGCGGCGCTATGCCGTGATTGGCGGAGAGGTATCCCTGATTGGCTGGCGGACTGGGCCCAGCACCAGACATCCCCGTAGTCGGACGGTATTGCACAGCCCCGACGGCCCCGAATGGATGGTAAGAGATTTCCAGGCATGGTTAAGGGTGGGGCCTGCGTCCGCGTTGATGTTTTGCGGCCTTCTGTTTATTTCTAATGCCTGTTTTATTCGCCTCGGGCCAGTAACGGTTTTCCTTGTGCAGGAGCCGGGTCTTATCAAAGTCAATGGCATGTCTCGTAATCTCCGAGGGGTAGCTGCTGCCGCAGCTGCAGGGAACTTCATAATCTCCTGCCGACTGCAGAGGGGGTAACGCATCTCTAATGCGTACCAAGGCGATGTGCAGCTTGTCGGGTGCTGTGTACGGATGTTGTTCTTCCGTAGTAATTTTTCCAAAAGATCGGTGACACAGCGGACGTAGGGAATCACGGCTAATTTGGGCCGAGCACACTCCTCCTCCGAAGAAGCGTGGCAATATTCAGCGTTGAAATCTTTCAAATAGTTACATTCTATCATATGGCAATGTTATAATAATTCTTCTATGTTTAGCTCAATTTCTGAAAAATGTTGATGGCCAAAACAAAAAACTGTTACATGTAAATAAAAACTTTAAATTCCTCAATTACATGAATGAATTAAAAGTCACTATGCTCTAGAATATAACTTGGCTAAGGTTCTTAATGTCTTTCTTGTATCATAATTTAATTTTAATTAAGATAAAATTATATGTAGAGCAGGAAAAAATTAATCTAGAAATTTTGGGGGTCTTTGACACAGAAAATTGAATTTTTCAAAAACATTAGCTTTTCAGTTAACACCACTGGTGCCTAAAGAAATAAACAACATTTTAAAAAAATGAATACCCTCTTATTGATCTGGCTTAACTTGAGACAAAAAATTGTAACAAATCCTTTAATTTTAATGTTGTATACAAGTTTCCCTCTCTTGATATTATCAGCTTGATCGACTGTTGGAAGCCATGGGAAACTGAACTCATAGATCTTTCTCTTATCCAAGTTGACACTTGTAATCTAATTTGTTGATTTGAAGTACTTTCAGCAATTGCTTCTTTCCTCTTAAGGAACACGCATGAGTCTCTTCCATTAATCACAGTGAATTTTATTTAGTATTCTTAGCATTATGAAATTGTGCAATGATAATTAGTTACGTATGACTAAATTCAATATTTTTCAATTTTATGAGGAGATAATGCTTTTTGAAATTTTCCTTTGTGAATTCGTAAGGTAAGCATCCATGGTTCACCTTCAATTTTCTTCTTAGGGGAGAGGGATAGATTGCTGTTTTGATTGGCCGAGATAGCATATTGCAAGAACACTTCTGAAGCTTCATCGACATTGAGGTCCTGAGGCTGTCAGTATGTTAGCTGGTCACCTCTACATTTTCTGATCAATTCCATATGGATATCGGAGCAATACCATGCAATTGACCAATGATTGCATGTGACCCTTTCTTCACCAGCCAGTCTCTACTCCTATTCTTAGGAGCGATCAATGAGCAGATTCAATTTTCTATTTATAGAGGATCAATAACTAGATAACAGATGTGACAACAGTAGATTACATGATAAGTATTATGAGAATAAAACACAAGATACCGGAATTTTTGTTAATTGAAAATTATATTGAAAAAAACATAATTTTTGGAGAAAAAATAAATACTTTCTTACGTCCTTTCAGTATGAATCCCTTGTGAGTAATAAATGTGTATGATTAATATAATGTAGCTATTTCACCATTCCTTTATCATATTTTGAAGTTTTTTATATAAGACAATTCATTTGATAAAAAATAATTGTCTTAAGCACCTTCCGTTTATGTGTGGTTACAGTTTCATCTCTTCAGACACCAACAAAAGTCAGCCATCATATCCCAGCGACCTTGATACCTCTCTTACATCGTCCTGATGTTTGGCAGAACCTTTCTCCTTGTTCCTTACTTTAATCCCCACAATTGTCTGAAAAATAATTTATAAGTGAACTGAAATTTTATAGACATGCGTGTTTCAGAGACTTCGAATAATAGCTTTATATATGGGACTTCGTTCCTATCCATGAAATTGTTTTTCAGCGAATGTGAAATCAAACCAAGCTTTCCTTTCTACTTCATACATACTCTTTTCAAACTTGGGATCATTCATTAATCTTCTAATTTGGAGGGCCATCAAAAATACCTGCATAATTTTTGCCAAATTTGCACTGATGTGAGGACATGTCTTCATTATATAAAGAAAAGCTGCAGTCTGTTTATTCATTGCTTTCACAGGATTTTTTTTAGATTTATGTGGAGGGGTGGGAGCTACATTTTTTGTGGGTCAATCAATGAGTTTGCAATAATATTGTTTCTAGTGGGTGTGATACTTTCTTGAGATGGCCATTCATGCTGTGTAAAATGTTTGGAGTCTGCCTGACTATCCCACAAACAAATAAAGCAGGAATGTTTAGTGTAACCTCCTTGCATTCCCAACAATGGTGAGATAAAATGTAAAAATAAAGAAAAAATTAAGCACATTACTGTTTTGGGAAGTTTAAGTTTATTATTCTTTAATGTGTACTATAAAACTCTAGTAATTGAAACAATCTGTCTGAAAAAAACAACAAACAAAAAATATTTTGTATTAGCGTTTAAACCCAATAAAGACTATAAATGTCAAAAACTTATTGGCTTGTAGAGAAAAAACTGGACATGATGCAGATATACCGATTGGATGTTTGAAATCAGCGTGAAAAACAGATGCAAAAACAAATAAAACATTACAGACATAAAAAAATGACACAGGCAAGCGTTAATTTTACAGTTACAACTGCAAGAAAAAGTTGAGAATGTTGTCTCTCACATTGGTACTAAACTACTGATGTGTGGTGAGCTGCAGTATATGTTGCTTTGCTGAAGAATAATCTCTTGCAGAAACAGAAGAAAACAAAATAAAGGTGCCCAATATTTTTGACAGATTTGGGAGAAGCCCTTGTAAACCATCACATAAGATGACACAAGGGAAAAATATAGAAGTTGGGTGAGTTGAACAAAGAAAAAGGAGCCTGTAGAAACATACCAGTTTCACATCAGAAAGATCTAGCGGACTGTCACCAAAGAAGAGAGATCACATCTTTTCTAAAAAAAAAGTAGAATGCAACATAATTTGTATTTCTTAGGGAAGACAAACATGCAAGAAAAACATTCAGTTACAAGAAATATGCAAAATTAGAAGGGAAAAAAATTTTTAAAAAAATTTAAAAAATGCTTATTTAGTGTAAGAGGCATGCTTTGTTCTTATGGTTGGGTGGATAGGGTTCAATATGTCGATGCCTCTTAGTAGCACATTCTGGGTACTAAATACTATAAAGATATCCACAACAATCCAACATTTTAGGAATTAATAATGGAAAATGTATGTGAGCCATTCTGAGTAGGTTCTTGTAGGCAAAACAACTTAGGTTAAAGCAATCCATTCTTTCACCTAATTTAAGGATCTGAAATAATGTGATTTTTTTTTTTTTACATTAGCAGTTTTTGTAAATTTAGAATAGTTTTGAATTTGAAAAAATATTAGGAATTCGTCTCATACAGATTTTTGAGCTTACTTGACTTGGGTATTATCAAAAATGTGTGCAGATGATGCCAATGTGTTTGTGTATCGCAACATTATGTCTTCTTGTGAAGCTAAACATAAACTTATCTAGATTCGCTTCTTGTCATGTCTATTTTATCAATGTCAGGATATCAAACCACATCTTTTATTATTAGGAAATTCAATATTAAACATGGAAAAAAAGTCGCAAGCACAAAAGTCTGAAAAGATAAGTAATGAAAAAGTAATCAGAATAATAAAGTGAATAAGTGGATTTTAAATTTATTTAAAAGAAGCAATATTCCATTCAATGGCCATGGATTACTGGTGGCTTTATTGCAGAACCCTTGTAGTTCAAGGACCACAAGTTGAGAATGACTGGTGTAATGAAAAAGTACTGAAATGAAGACAGAAGTTCACTCATTTTACTATTTTGTTAAAATGTATACACAATGTACTGAATATAAAATCTTTTATTAGTTCATTTATTTGTAATACAGGATTAATGTCACATTTGAGACAGTGGTCTATTTAAATGAAACCCTGAACTGGACATCAATCATCAGTCTTCATTGTCTGCAAGGGAAAAATGATTAACAATGTCAGTAGAGCAGGCCTTATTAAGAAAGAATTGACTACAACAAAAATAAACAATGCTAAGTAAGTAATTTTTCTTTCATACACACATACATGCACCTCCCCCCTCCCCCCAGACTCGCACAAAATAGTCTACAAGATATGTATAAAAACTTCATTCAAGGAATTGGCTTTAACTTTTTTGTATACATATATACAGAGTATTACATGTAGCATAGAAAAAGTTATGGAACGCTGTGGAAAATTGATTTACTTTTTGGTGCCTGATACTGAAAAAGTGTTATTTTTCAAAACGTCTCACAATCTGTGATCAAACATCACAGATTCCTAATATACTTCCTTTTCCGCAATCAATATAAATTTGACGAAACTCAAAGCCCTGAGATTTTGAGGGTTCTTTAAAATGAAGTCAATTTTACTCTACAGTGGAACAAACTCGTGAAGGAGGCATAGGTCTAAATTTCATTGTAAATTCTGAACTCGTGAAAATTACAAATTTCTAGTTTTTTGGATCCCCTCATACCACTACATAATTGAAGATAGAAATTTTGTCTTCAAATAATTTGTTTTCTCCAGAATTAGTTCTATAACGTCCAATAAATTTTTTGAAAATATTTATAAATTTTGGAATTTTTAGTGAAATATGGGCAATATTAAAAACCTTTTCTCAAAAATGGATTCAATTTTTTAAACGTTTGTGTGGATGCTAAATATATGGAATACACAACAGAAGCACCATGGGTTTTTTTCTTTTCGAAAATTATATAAATGAATTATTTTTTTATACAGCTTTCATGTCATTAATATTTACATTAAAGGCACTTTCTTTTCATTATTGCATTAGTGTGTGCAGGTGCTTCAAATAATTTATTATGAACTACAGTCAAAACTGTCTAAGCCAGAAACCTGTCTTAGAAAATTTCGCTGGCCCGTGAAGTTTATATTGTATTTTACACAGCATAAAACCAAACCTGTCCAATGCAGAAACGGAACGGCTTTTCAAGTGCTATAGGGGGGAAAAAAAAAATCTTAAAATCTAATTCCTGTGAATTTTTTGCAATTGGCAGAGACACAAAATATTCCTAATATCATTAATAAAATATTTTTAATATAATGCACCTGCAAGTATGTTTAAAAATTCTCAGTCCAACACAATTTAGTCATGACAACTGCACTGTGAAAAAGAGGAGCTTCAGCTATCAGCATAAAATTCGACCTTGGGGTTACAAGTCTCTCTAGGCATAGGCCATAGGGGAATCCCCCCCCCTCCCAACGCTCTTGAGTGTGGGAAGGTCTTCGAGGATGGATCTGATTGTGCCTCTCCCTGCCCCGCATTGAAAATTGTAACCTCTTGGCCAGAGACTCTTTGCTAAAGGTCATGCGAAGGTATCAGAAAATCATAGTACTCTGGGCTGACGCATTGTGCATGGAAAGAGTCAGTAAGCGATTCCAGCCATTAGGCAGTGAGGTGGTGTGTATTTTTAGGATTTCCATAACCATATTAACAATGCAAAAACCATAAAACTAACATTAGATGAAAAGGTCAAACTTATAGAAGCAAGAGAAACTCGGAAGCTATCAATGAAGAATGTTTAATATTCATTTATGGGTGATTTCTTCCCTAAATACGTTAAATGTAAATCTATTTTAATAATATAATAAAACCATGTTATATTTACTTTACTTTAATTACTTCTCTATTTACTTGCATTACAGAATGGAAATACCAATATCACAAGTGTCATATAATAGACAACTCTTCATAAAATGGAAACCTCCCTAAACCATAATTTTTTTGTCCCTATCAACTCCAGCTTAGACAGATTTTACTGTACTTCGAGAACACAAAGCTTTTCTGTGAAAAAGGGCTCAAAATTGACAAATTTTCAATGAAAATTTGTGTGTATGACTTATATAATATTAATGTCACATTTTAACTCCATTACCGTACTGAAAGATTGAGAAAATGTGAAAAAATTACTTTTAGGTACTAATAGATGGTAGCTGAGGTTGGGGGCAAAACTGAAAAGCCTAAATGCAAGATAGTAGCAAACTATTATGAGAAAATTGTGCCATTCTATAGCACCACTACTTTAAGGCTGGTTAATGAAATTAATTAAAGAAATGAGGAAAAGTAATTTAACAACAGGAATAAAAGAGGCTGCCAAAGCTACAGTGACCTTATTTATGAAAGTAATCTTTAAATTTAAATGATTTTGTGAGTGGTAAAATTAATTTTTCAGTACTTCAAAGCTACATTAAATTGGCTCAATGTATTTGAAATTAAAAACCAGGCTATTCTTCCTTTTAAAAGTGTAAGGTGATAAACCCATTGATTTATTTCTGTATTATGAACAGACAGTCCTGACTATTCACAACTGGCTGAACTGATAAAGATATATACCCAGACTGATACAACTTTAAGAAAACATTGTTTGTTGTGATCAGAATTTATTTTGTTATCGTTTATTTGAAACACATTTTAATTGTACACATTTTTGAGCCCTCCTGAATCGCAAATGACCAAGCAGATATTATTTGATTCTTATGAGAAAAAATCCTGAGCACCTGATCAGAGAATATGACAGATGACAAATTTGGGGAATGGATGGTTATTGATGAGAAAATCCCTAATCCCCTAGACAGTTACCCAAAAGTATGTAAAATCATTACTTATACACTCTTGATAATGTGTAGAATTTACTAGATTATTTAGGAATATACATTCAGTGTGGATTCCATTTTAAGTCATTTGATATAAAATATCCAGGTCATTCTCACAATTGACTCCTTACGTTAACAAAATAACTTTTTGGCTACGTATTTTTTGAAAATATTTTATTTCCATTTATATTTAGTTGGACTAAGCAGGGATAACTTCAACATAAAAAATTGGCTTAGTTTTGGAATCCACCTCTTCAAGTGTGTGAGAATGTGAAGGGTAGGTGCAATTGAAGCTACTTCGGATAAAAAGCAGATTGACGAAAGATTAATGTAAAGATGAACAGGAAAATGAAGGATAAGAATCGTAAGAGGGTGGATAAACAGAAAAGTGTGAATTTTATGTGAAGCTTATATAATCAGAAAGAACATAACAGTAAAGGAGTGAAGTAGAGGTGAAGTGTGGTCTTTTTGTGAGGTCATCGCTAAAATTGCTTAGTGTTCAAGTCTACCTTTCTGAAGCGACAGGGATGGGGAGTCAATGTCATATGGTGTGCAGGTTTTAAACGCTCATATTTCTGATACTTTTTCATTTTTTAACATCAATCTCCAGGAATCCCTTAAGGCAACATTGAAATTGAAATTACCTTAGAAATGAATCTAACATATACTTTAGAAATTAAACTAATTTTCTTGGGGATTTGTCTTCAAATGATACCAACTTAGATGGCTTTAGGACATCAATTAATGTCACTCCAGTGCCTCTCAGTGAGAGTTCCTAGGGTTCAAATCTTGACAGTGACAGGATTTTTGACACTAGCTAGAAACTCCTGAAACCACCTGCATAATTACTTCATCACTAAATTACTGCAGAATGATCTCACTCACGTTTCTCAGTTTTTGTCATTTTAACAATATTAAGTGAAGGTTGATGGAATTTTCAATTTCAAGTTTTTCTGCGTAACTAAGACATTTTGAAAACATCTCTTTGGCCAAATTGTCAATAAAACAGACTATTTATAGTAATAACCAGGGCTCGGATTCTGATGACATGTCATCTTTTCATTGGTGCATAGTAGACATAGCTAACTTGTTGAATGTTTATCATGATATATAGGTGATAGAAATGTACAGTTATTGGGTCACTTTTTTGTTGCCATTTTTTAATTTTTGCCTTTCTGAGTTTTTTTTTTTTTTTGCTAGAGAATGTTTCATAAATTTACAATGACTTACTAAAACAATGTTTTTATTGTATTATCAGCTCATGATGAAATTCACTACTGCAATGGACTCTGTTTCTTGGACTCGGAAATTTACAGGGATTTTCGATAACTTTCACCTTTCACCTTTCGACCTTTCAAAGCCAACAGTTGGAAGATCGAAGCTAAGGATTACACTTCCTCCTAAAATAAAGACTTTGTATTAAACATAATTTTATTGAAATAAATTTTATTTAAAAATGTAAAATTCATTGAATAAGAAAATCTTTTCATATAAATTTCTTTCTTATTTTGGAGTACTTTTTATAGATTATTTTCAAAGAACTTTTAGGTCATCAGAATCCAAGCTCTGGAAATAACTGAATTGGAATATAACTACTACACTTAACTTCACACAACACTCGGAATTACTGAAAAGCGGCTCAATTAGTTTAAATTAATTAAATTTTAAATCAACTAGGCGAACATTAAAAATGATTTAAAAAAAAATAAATAAATAATTCACAAAAGAATAGAACAGCACAAGTTTTTTCTACACTGCATCTGTGCAGGATGCCACCTATCTGCATGCATTTGAAACTGAACTTCATCTTGGTAGGGGGTGCCACTCTCTTTCCATTATGGAAGAGCTATTTGTGATTCTAGTAGTGGAACACACAACTAGCTGTGCACTGCAGGATAAGATTTTCCAAGTCCCATTTTCCAAGCCCCATGGTTCTCCTGCAAAAAGGTATGCCATGCAAGCCACAAATAGCAAGTTCTGACTTCATCATTTTACTTTCTTGCACTTTCTAACATAAGAAGAGAAAGTATTGTAATTGTGATCCCGGAAAACAGTGAATTTTAGACACAGAACTCATATTGCCCTAGTAATGAAACAGTGGATAAATCCAGTTGCTAAATATAGAAAAAAAATTCTCTAACACGTGGTGTAGCCACAACCCAAGTTATACGACTCCTTCATACCAAAAACCGTCCATCCGTCCGGGTGCAATGCTAGGGCATAAACTGTTAAGCCGATTTTCTCCAAAATTGAATTCCTCAATCATTTGAGCTCATGTCGCAGACCCTGAAATTCGAAACCAATATTTAAATTTTGGGGGGTACTGTACATGAAGCCCCTAGGACATTTTCAAAATTTCCAACCAAAAACAAAACACGCTTAAACTTTGTTATTGAATAGTGCAAAGGATGTTTAAGAGAAGGGTGGAGGTGTCATTTTCATTGACATCCCCAATTATTTACATAAATTGAAGAAAGAAAAGAAGAAGAAGAAAAAGAAAATTAAAACTTTAAAATTGTAGATGAAAGATTTTTGTCTCAAAGTCTGTAGTACACAATTAGCTCTTTAAAAAATGTCATGTATAATTTTTTTTTTGAAAATTGACAGCAAAAATGAAACATTTTAGCGGGCTTTACTGCTCTCTGAAGCATCTATATCTGTTTAATTTCTTAATGAATTATGTGGAGACTAATTATGCTTTTCATTTGGTTGTAAGGCATCACTTAAAAGAAAATAAAACATTTAAGAATGAACTTAAAATACCTTGGCGACATTGCGAAAAATTCATTGTATGTACTCGAACTTTCATGACACCACAACCTTGCAAACCTAAAAACAGTTCCGTTTATGGCTTTTCCGTTTGTGCTTTTAGGAAGAATTGATAAGAAAATATGTGCCCACTGTTGGCAGCGCAAAAAAAAGGAGAGAAAGAGAGAAAGAAAGAGAGAGAAAGAGAGAGAAAGAGAGAGAGAAAGAGAGAGAAAGAGAGAGAG